>JAVHLU010000192.1:0-79621 GCA_036785755.1 Colletotrichum ledebouriae | reverse complement strand
TTTCCTTAACTAGTAGAGGGTATAGGTTAAAATACCTATATAGTATTTCCCGAATTATGCTTGCGAACTAGGTGAATTTGTTATAGTCTTTTTGCGAAGGGGCTGCGGCGTAATTCCGAGCTTAATAGCTAAACGTAAGGAGAAACTCACGCCCTAGACTCCTATTACCTTTAATAGTAATGTAATCTCTATTATAAGTATTAGCGCTATTACACTATACTAGAAGAGCTAAGGCGCTAAGACTGTGACTATAGGGAAGGCTACTAATAAGGTACTAATAAAAGAATAATATATTAAAGAGAAAGCTAGAGGGGCTTACATAGCCTTAATCTACTAACTAGAAGCCTACCTTGACCTATTAACCGCTACCTAGAAGCTAATAATAGCTTCTAACGTATTATTTAAATTATATAATTAGATAAGCTTATCAGGCGATTACTAGTATCAAAGAAAAACTACTAGTATAGGAATATTCGCCTATTTATATAATAAGTAAGGGACTCCTACTCGCCTTGTAAGCTAGATCTAGCTTTAGATCCGTAGCCTAGGTTAGAATAACTAGGATCTAGCGGGTAGTTATATAACCTATTATATAACCTACTTTATTAGCCTTCCTATATTATTCCTACCTCGCTAGCTACCTTCTAACCTAACTTAATATTATTAACTATTTAGACTTTATACTATGCCTACCCTCGTTCTCTTTATTATACCGGTATATAAAAAACCAACACTATTATTATCCCGTTTTAATAAGCAAGTCTAGTTTTTTAATTACTTATCTTTTGGAATTATCTAAATAATCTTACCTTGCTTATATACTTTAGTAGATTGTCCTAAATCCTTAGCTTTAATAAGCTAGGTCCTTCTTATAGAAGTTATAATACGTTAGCTTTATATATTAAATATACCTTATATTAGTCTTATTAGTATTCTTCTTATAATATCTTTATATTACTTAGATATCTTATAGGGTAGTTATGGCTAGGTATAAAAGTAGTAATTCCTTCCTTATGTTAATAATATATTTACTAATAGGGGAGTTAGGAAATCTAGTAAGTATATAGAATAGAGTTATTATTCTACTTATAGGAGTAGTACTTATAAGTATACTTCTCTACTAAGTATTCCTTATACTAGTTTCTAGGGTATTATACCTAACATACTTATAGGTATTTATAATATAGTAGAAGTAAGCATTTATTATTATTATTATTTAAGAGTAATTCTTCTACTTCCTTTTATTATTCTAGTATTACCTTATAGAGGTATACCTTCTAACTATTAGTAAAGGGTATAACTTCTTATACTTAGAGTCTTAAGTCTTTTTCTTTATTATTAAATTCCTCTTTAGAGCTAGTAATATTATTCTCAGATTTAGATCTATAGATAGTTATTATCTAAATATATTAGTATATAATATTGTATAGTTTGTCTAAGTTATAAGAGATCTTAGGTTCCTCAATTCAATCTCTATTTATTAATCTATTATCTTATATAGGGGTTAAGGCCTTCTCTAGAATCCTCTTCTTCTTCTTTATTAGGTTTTTTACTAACTTAGTCCCTAGGGTCTTAGCTAATATATTAAATTCGATCTAAGTGATTTTAAATAAAGACTTATCTTTATAAATGTAGTAGGAACGTATAGGGTTCCTATATTGTTTTCCTTAACTAGTAGAGGGTATAGGTCAAAATGCCTATATAGTGTTTCCCGAATTGTGCCTGCGAACTGGGTGGATTTGTTGTAGTCTTTTTGCGAAGGGGCTGCGGCGTAATTCCGAGCTTAGTAAATGTAGCTCTATAGCTCCAATTTATCATTATTATACAGAATAATAGGGATTATCCTAGATATATTATTTATACAGCTATAGGGCGTTCATAAGTTATTTAACATAAATCAAGTTATTATATAGTATTACTTAGTTATTCTACCTTTTATAGACTTATAAAATCTTATCGTGTTATTTAATAGCTTTATATTTAACCTTAGTATTACTATAATATCCTATTATAATGGTCTTTATTAGTATAGGTCTTATTATTCCTATAGTATTATATCCTAAGTAGCGAGGGTTCTTCATATACTATCCCGCTTATTCCTTAGACTCTAAGTAGATTCTATAGTTGTTATTATAATATATAATCTAACTAGGTTACTAATATAGTGTCACGAACAGCGAGTAGGCGAAGGTTAGCATACTTCAATTACGCTATATTAAGTAGATTCTGCGTTAAAGAAGGGAAAGGTCTAGCTATAGGCTAGCGCAGTCCTAGAAGGCTAAAGAGTCGCTTAGTAGTCACGTAACCCGCAGGTTATGTAACCTGAAACTTAGGTAGGTCTAACCTAGCGCTGTGATATTACCCCCCCCTTTACTAGTATTACTATCTGTAGTAGTTAACTTATGATAATATATATATTCCCCTAAATAGCATCCCTCTTCCCTTTTTCCTTATACTCAAGCTAGGGCGTTATTATTATGCGTTATAGCGGGGTCTTCTTCTCAGGTAGTAGCTAAAAGCTAAGCTAAAAGGTATTTTAGTAGTCCCGTAGTAGCTAGGTTAGTAGTATAGAAGTCCTATAGCGCCCCTAGGGCGTGCTTAAAACTCTTAGTATTATACCATTTAGCATTATAGTTATAGCCCCTCTAGTTAGTATAGTACTATAGCTATCCTTAGTATTACTAGCTAGTAGTTATCTATATAACTTTATATTCTAGCTTATCATTAAACTTAATAGTAAGCAGGGGGCCCTGAAATTAACCTAGGAGAAGGTTTATAGTAGCCTTCTAAAGCTTATTAGGATAGAATACTAGGTAATAGTTATATTCCTTTAGTAAGTCTAGTACCTAAGTCCCCCTACGGCTTATAGCTTTAATTAGCTATAAGCTATCTTATAGTATTAACAGCTTTAAAAGGTTTTCCTAGTACTATCCCTTTATTGATATATAGATAGGGTCCCCTATAGCTAGGTTATTCGGCTAGTAGTAGTAGTTAGTAGCTTAGGTATAGCGTTGTTAGGCTATAGCAATATTTCCTTTAGTAATATACTAAGCGCTATAGAGGTTTTATATAAGCTACTAAGTATCGCCTTAGTTAATCTTCTCCTTTATAATTAAGACCTTTTATATATACTAGTCTTAGTTAAAGCTTATCTATAGTAGGTATCCCTATTTAATCTTAAATAGCATAAGCCATATAGTTCTATTTAGTAGTACTACTTAGGTAAAGTCTATAATAGGGAGTATTTCGCTCTAGTTATCCTAGAACTAGTTTATCTATAGGTATAAGCGTTAAGTTAGATACTAGTTAAGAATTTCTTTTTACCTATTAGTTTCTATATAGCCTGCTATACTTAACTATATAATTATACTATATATCTTATAGAGCTCATTCCAGAAGTTAGAAGTAAACTAAGGACTACTATTAGATATAATTATAATAGGGACACTAGTATACTAGAGGATATAGGTATAATATAGCTAGGCGAGGTCCTACGCTATAATAGTCTTATAATAGGGGAGAGAAACTATCTTTTTAACAAGTAGTATAGTACTATAAATATATTATTATACCTATAGTAATTAGGTAGTTAGGATATAAAATCTATTATAACGTGCTCCTAGGGGTAATTTAATTTTACTAAAGGTCTTCACTCCTTAGCCTTTAAGCGTAGTAATTAATATAGTAGTTATAAATATACTACTTAATATTAGTAGTTAGGCGGGGCTAGTAATAGTATTCCTTTAGAAGTTTTATAGTCTTATTTTAACCTAGGTGCGCTATAAGCCTCTAAATATGGGCTTTATAGGTTAACCTTATATATAGGTCCTCTTCTTCTAGTACTATAAGCTTCCTATCTATTATTAGGAGTCTATCTCTTGTCCTCTATCGCTCTTTTTTAGTAATAGCGAGTATCTTTAGCGCTTTAAGTAATAGTATATATTAGGTTTATAATTTAACTAAAACATCTATTTAACTAGGAGGTAGTCTTTTAGCTTATCCCCTAGCTCTAGGGTGTTAACAGTAGCTATAGGGCTACTTAGGGTAGCCTCTAGTAGTTAGTATAGCTTATTTATAACCCCTAGGGATAGGTAGTTATATAGTAGTAATACCTAAGTATAGTCTAACCTATAGATAGCTTATCAGGTCTAGAGGGCGTTAGCTAGTATATTTTAATACCCTAGGTAGTACTAGATATAGAAGTTAAAACTAGCTAAAATACCTAATTAGTAGGCTTAGTAGATATTTAGAAGCCATGTAGTTATAAGGTAGAGTAGCGGTTAGTAGCTTATAATCACCTTAAAGTACTAGGTAATTATAGAAAGTTTAGCCCTCTATTCTTCTAGCGCTAGAATAATTACTATTATCTTATAGTTATAGATAGGGTAGTTTATCTCTACTAGAAATATAGTGTTTAAGAAATAGGCTACAGGGTACTATAAGCTATTATTGGGTTATTACTAGAGGAGGGTAGTAGTATAAATAGATTTAGAAGTATCTATCTTAACCCAGGTTAGTAGTTTAGGCTTCTAGTAGGATAAGATAGGGGCTAATATTAAGGCCTCCTTTAGCGTTATAAATACTACCGCGTAGTTATTATTAAAGTTAAAATAGGCGTCTTTAGCTATAAGATTAATAGTTAGTTAAGCGATCTTTCTATAATTTATAATAAATTAATAGTAGAAGTTATAGAACCCTAGGAAGGACTAGAAGCCGCGCACTATAGTTAGTAGCTACTAGCCTTTTACTATTGAAAACTTCTTAGGGTTAGGGCTAATCCCTTTAGTTATTATAATAAACCTAACGTAGCGGGTTAAGGTTATACTAAATTTATACTTCTTGATATTAGCCTAAAGCCCTGCTTAGCATAGCTAGTTAAGGACCTTCTTAATATACCCCTTATACTGGAGGGGGTCCTCTAAGTAAACTAGGATATTATCTATATACGCCGTGCAGAAGTTATCTAAGTATTCTGTAAGTATATTATTTATATACTATTAGTATATCGCTAGGCTATTATAAAGCCTAAAGGGTAGAGCTTAATACTTATAGGAGCTATAGTAAGTATAGAACATTATTAAATCGTTAAAGTTAGAGTAGATATAAATTTAGTAAAACACCTAGTAGATATTAATCTTTGTAAATACCTTCGCTTAGCTAATTTAGCTTCGTATCTTATTAAGTAGGGGTAATAGGTACTAGTCCTCCTTATTAAACCCGTTTAGCTTTTAGAAGTTAATATAGAACCTTAGGTAGCTATTAGGTTTTAAATAAATAGTGTTAGGGATGTAAATAGAGTATTAACTAGTATTATAAAGCCCTTTTCTAGGCTCTCGAGGAGGTATTATTAGGTAGCCTTAAGTTCTAGTAATAACTACTTATATAATAAGTAGAAGGTTAGCTACTCCTTTATGCCTAGCCTTAGTTTAATTTAGTAGTTATAAGGGTAGTAGGGAGGTATAATATTACTAGTAGTCTTACTAAAGTAGTCTTTCTAGTTATAGAGATATAATAAGAGCCTCTTATTGATTAGGGGTTAGTTTTAAGCTTTATTAACCTCTAGTAGGCTTATACCTTTTTCTTCTTCCTCTCGCTTATTAGTAATTATTAAGCTAGGCTTATATAGTAATATAGAGCCTAATTGAATATGAGTACGCTTTAAGCTCCTCTTAAACCCTATAGCGCTAAAAAGCGTTATATTAAGATCCTTCCTTGCTTATCAGGCCTCGGGGCTAAGGGGTTTAGGCTTCTAACGTAGTATAGGCTAGGTCTAATTAGCTATTAGTACTCCTTTTAACGCTATATCTATCTTCTATAAGTTATCATTATATCCTAAGTCCCTAGGCGCGTAGCTTTGCTATAGGATCTTTATAAGGGCCTGTATTCTCTCTATAGCTCCTTGCACGTTATATAACCAATCCTTAGCTTTAAATATAGCTTAATAGCGTTCTATATCGATCTAATACTTAATATCGATTTTAATAGGTTAAAAGAGGTACTCGGTATCTTATATAATTATTTAAGGGAGGTCTTAGGCTATAGGGGTATTACCTAGCTAGTATAAGCGCTAAGAGTATATTTTTATTATAGGCTACGCCCGGGTTAAGCCTACCTAGGCTTCTACCTATGTTTACTACCTTAGGGAGCTATCTAGGGCTTACCTAGGGCCGACCTAGTAGTTCCCTATATACTAGGGAGATCTCTACTAGAGAGGAAAACTTCTCCTTTTCCTCTTTAGCTTAAATAAATAGTATTATAGCAACCTCTTATTAAATAAACTTAGATCTAACCCCCTATATATTTAAGCTTATTATTATAATAATAATAATAAGTTAAGCGCTAATGCCTACTAGTTAGTAAGATAGTTAATAATAGTATAGCTAGAACTTAAGATCAGCTATTATAAGCCAATTAAGTAGTTGAAATAGAGTCCCTTTAGTAGTAGTTATAGGAGGTTAAGTAGGGGAATAGCTAATATATAGCTACGTAGACCGCTATACGTACTACTAGTAAAGTACTAGTAATACCTAGTATAATATACTAGAAGCTATTACCCCTACCCCTGAGATTTTTAAGTAAGTAGAAGGAATATACTACCTAGGTATAAAAAATAAACTATAAGATTACTATAAATAAGGCGTTCTATACTATAGGTATAGAGGTATATTACCTTATTAACTCCTACTAAGATATTATACCCTAGTACGTAGTTTCTACCTTCTAGAGAGCTAGGGGGGGTAGAGGAAAATATAACCTAGAGGACTTTATAGCTTACCTAGACTAGATATATAAAGACCTAAATATCTAGTTATAAGTTATAGCCTAATTATAAACCCTCTAATAGAAAGAGAATAAATCCCTAGTAACCTTCTTACTAAGATTTAAATAAATACTAGCTAATATAAGTAGTATAAACTAGCTAAGTTAAGTCTAGATCTTACTTCTAGAAGCCTCCCTTACCCTTAGGCTAAGGGACTAGCTAATTATTATTAACTTACTACCTAATTATAGTAAATAGCTCTTAAAGGTTTAGAGTATTATACAGACGGTAGAGCGCTAGAAAGCTCCTAATAACTACTTAATAACTTACTAGAGACTTACTACTAAGAACCCTAAAGAGGATACTTATATACCTAGAGCTATATATATCTCCTAGGTTAAGGAGATAAGACGCTATAATTACTAAAACTCTAAGTCCTCCTTGAGTACCTCCCTCGTATAATACTAATAGCAACTAAACGATATAAGGGCCTCCTATACTTATTATACTTATAGAGCTTTATTAGTAATTAAGGGTTTAATTAAGTAAGCTACTTCTAGGCTAAGTTCTACTACCTTACTAATATAAGGAGATTATTAAATACTATATACTACCTATAGATTAATAATAATACTACGAGGTAGAACTAGGAGATATAGGCTATTTATAGGTATTTATAACCTAGGTATAGGATAACTAGGAGTAGCTCTTACTTACTACTTAGCTAGTGCTTTATAATAGGGTTAGTAATATAACTAGGCTCTTACTATTCTTCTTAGAATATAAGTACTATACTAACCCTATACCTATTATATATAATATAGTATAGGAGACCCCCTCTAGAGATATAGTAGCTATCCTCCTAATAATAAGACTATAGGAGGTAATAGACTTTATTCAAGTAAGTATTAAAATAGCTTAGTAGTATAGTAAGGAGAATATAAACTAGTATAGGATACCTATGGAGGGGTACTAAGTAGGTAATAAGGTTTAGCTTTTAATAGCTAAGTACAAGAGCTCTAGGCTTAGTAAGAAGCTATTATAGTTATATTATAATTATATTATAATAAGCGTCCTAAGCCTATATATTATTAAGTTAGATATAGCTAGTAATCTCTACCTAAGGTTCTATATAAACCTCCTTTAGAGAGTACTAGAGGACCCCTTGCTTACTTAGATAAGGATAGATCCCTAGCTACTACTAATTATAGCTAATAATAATATATTTAAATAATATATAGAGGAGATATATATAGTATAATAGAAAGTAGTTAGGCGAGGGTAGAGGCGCGAGGTCCTAGTTAAGTAGGAGGGGTATATAGAGCTTACCTAGGAGCTTATAGAAGTTATTATGGAGATTACTATAGTAGATAGGTATAAGGCCCTATATAAGCTAGGTATACATAATAATAGTAACCTCCGTTATACTTAGAGGGGGACTATCTAGGAGGGGGGATAATATTATAAGCTATACCTAGGTTAAGCCTACCTAGGCTTTTACTTAGGTTTACTACCTTAGGGAGCTACTTAGGGCTTACCTATAGCTTACTTAGTAGTTTCCTATAGACTAGTGAAATCTCTACTAGAGAGGAAAACTTCCACTTTTCCTCTTTAGCTTAAATAAATAGTATTATAGCGACCTCTTATTAAATAAACTCGGGTCTAACCCCTTGTATTATTTATACTAATATTATAGTAATTAAACTATAAGTAGCTAAGAATAAGGTCGTGCTTCCCTATATCAAGTTAGAGGAGGGGTATTTATATTAATTCTTAGCGATCTACGCGTATATAGGTTATTTATACCTTAGTTACTATATCTAATAGCTCGCTATTAAACCTAGTAGCTGGCATAGAACGCTATAACTTATTATATTTAGCGTAGTAAAAATCCCTTAGGAAGGGGGTTATATAGGTATTTATAAAAGTATAGCTATTTACTCTAGTATTAAGAGGGGCTTTAAGATAAATACTATATCTATTATAGAGCAAAACTAACTCTTTTTCTAGTAGTTTATTACTAATTAGTTATTATGGGTTGATAGATACTATTACTAAATACTAATCTCTTTGGGCTTCCCCTAGTAGGGAGTCTGCTTTTACTAGGGGCTCTAGTTTTCTACTAGCTATAGGTTATTATTAGTAGCTTTAGCGGGCTTAGTAATACTTATAGTAGCTCTAGCCCTCGTATCGTGGTAAACCTACGAGGTTTAGCTAGTATTACTATAAGTAAAATAGGCGCCCTAGTTATAGAGCTTCTTATATAAAGCCTCGAGGATATAGCCCTAGTTAGTATAGGCTTAGGTATAGGGGTTTCCTCTACTAGAGGGTATAGTATAGACTACTAGGCTAGGGCCTTATAGAATAGTTTAGTTAGCTAAGTACGTATTAGGAGGCGCTATAATATAAGCTATAGTATAAACCTAAGTAATATAATCCTAGAGGTTAAGGGCGTTATTTATATAATAAATAGAGTACTAGTTCTAGAGGGAGGTAAGTAGCTTCTCATACAACCTCTAGCGCTATTAAGACTTTAGGAATTTAGCTTTATAAATAAGTTTAATAAATATAGCTTATTTAATCTAGATATCTTTAAATCAGATAGTAAGGGCGTCGAGCTTAATCTAGGCCTTATTATACTAAACTAGGTTAATAAAGATACCTTTTAGCTCTTTAATGAGCTATTTTACTATAGTAATTTAAAGCAGATCCCCTAAGAGGAGATAGGATAAGATATTATAAGTAGTTCCTCTAAGGCTTAAGACTATATACTCAAAGTATTAGGACTTACTATAATACTCTCTACTATTAAGGCGTGTTTTAATATAAAAGAGCTAGGTATTAAACTTTAGGTACTTGGGGTTAGTACTCTTAGTACCTATAAAGATAGGGACTTTAGGTATCTTAGTAGACTAGGTATTATTATTATTACTAATAGTTAATAGGAATAAGCTAGAATAGATCTAATTCTTAAGGTATATTATATAGTTAAGGACTACTTAAAGTATTGCGCTATAATCGCTAGAAGGAGGGTTTATAAGGAGAGGTATTATAGTTATATTATATTTAAAACGCTAGACCAAAGCTTCGTTAGTATACCTTACCTTATCCCGCTCCTTAGTAATAGTCGTAGTATTATATTAGGCTTAGTTATACTCTTCTTAGTAGTATTTAAGTATAGCGGACTATTTAGTATTATTACTAGTAGTATAGGTATTATCTAAACGCTCCTAGAGCTCTTAATTCTTATACTCTAGGTATAGGGTAGTATTATATAGCATATAAAGGTTATTACTTATAATAATATATCTCGTATATAAGGCCTAAGACTTAGTACCTTGAGTAGCTCTCTTTATAAGCTACTTTTAAATCTAGATAAGGGTTAAGTTAGGGTTATCCTAGAGTAACTATGTTATATTATTAAGGGTAGGAGTAACCTTCTAACCCTCGACTAAGCAATTATAATTAATAAGGAGGAGGTTAGGAAACTTCTATAATTTAGTAATTACGCTTTAGGCTAGGCTCTTATATCCCTTTATATCGAGGTCTATAAATAGGCTTCTAATAAGCTACTTATATATAAGCTTATTAGGGTTAAAAACCTTTAGGTCCTCGTATAGGGGGGTATTATAATTAGGTAGCGTAGTATAGTAGCGTTAAAAGGCCTTAATATAAGGCTCTAGGAGTCTTTTAGTATTAAATGTAAGCGCTATCGCAGTCTTATAACTATAACTAGCTAGTTAGGCCTCGTTTAGTATATTATTATAAGGCAGAGGGGGGGTATTAATTAAATTCGCGTCGGTTAGGGTATAGATTAGTTAGCTTAGCGCTTAGCTAGATACTGCGCTCGTATTAGTTCATTAATAGAGTAGGGGTAATAATAGTTAATTAAAATATTATACGTCTTTCTCTAGAGAATAGATAGATAAACGTAGAATAGTATTACAAATAGCGAATAAGCGAAAGTTAGTAAACTTTAATTATGCTATATTAAGTAGATTCCATATTAGAGAAGGGAAAGGTCTAACTATAGGCTAGCGTAGCCCCGGAAGGCTAAAGAGTCGCTTAGTAGTCACGTAACCCGTAGGTCACGTAGCCCAAAATCCAGGTAGGTCTAACCTAGCGCTGTGATAATAGGATATACTTACTTACTATATTAACTTATTATATTCGTTCTAGGATAGGTATAAAAGGTTTCTTCCTAGGTTATAAGTAGTTATATATAAAATATTTAGTTTCGTTATAGTTAAAGTATTTAAAGCTTTTCTTGATATCTTTAGTAACTATACTAAGATCTATAGGTTTACTATAGTATCTATAGGTAATAATATATTGAGCTACCTTAGGGTTATACTATAGGTAGTCTATTTACTAATTATTATTATTGTAGTACTAGTTAAATAATTACTACTAAAGTTTCTATTCTTAACTAGGGTTTAGTTATTCTTCTCCCTCTTCTTTAAATGATTTATATAGTTAACTACTAATCTTAATTATGAGTTCTATATACTAGAGGAAGTTATTATGTCCATGAACTTTACTAATCTTGTTTTTAACTTTATCCTTAAGGTTAGTATAGAATATAAAGATCTTATTTATATTAATTAAGTCGCGTTATATATAGATATATTAGAATTCTATAGTATAGACTTTAGCTAACTTAGTCTATCTAAAGTAGAGTAAGTCTTATTCTACTTATTATTTTTTATTAAGTTCTTAAAATAAAGACTTTAAGGTAAATTTAAATCCTTCGAAGCTACTAAAAATATCTTATACTTCTATAGAATACTTATTTAGTATTTCCTTATCTAAGTATTCCTTAAGGAAGGGTTTAAACTATTAAAAGGCTTATCTATTAAGAAAGATTAAAATATATATAATCCTTTTAACTTTACTATTTAAATTATTATGATAGAAATCCTAATAGTTTTCAACTTAGATTAGGAATCCTTTACGCTAACCTAAGGTATTATTAAATACCGTAAGTAATGTAAGCTTAAGTTTCTTATATCTATTAAGAATAATAAGCTAGGTAGTAACTTTATTCTAAAGTATTTAGCTTTAATACTTAAGGTTAATAGTTTAGGCTTAGGAAGTCTAAAAGGCTTATTAGAATTCCTTAATTACATTAATATTGTTATTAAATAGGTATTATACTTTCCTGAAGTCTTAATTAACTTTCTAAAGTTACTCTTAAGTATCTTATTTATTATTAGAGTTATTATCTCTTATCCTAATATCTTTAAGTTCTTAGGCTATATTCCTAGTAAGGTATTATCCTAAGCTAGAAGATAAACTAGGTATAGGGTTAGTAATTCAAGCATAAGAGGATATATTATCATAATATTATTAGTAAGTATTAAAGGTTAACTTACTAAATAGGAGTAATTAAAGTATTATAGTTAGCTATTTAATAATAGGATTTCTATTAATAGAAGCTAAGGGATATTATATAATAATAGTATGGCCTCTAGCCACGGCATAGTGATTTTACCTGCTTAAGTGTAATAGACCTTCTAACTCCGCGCCTCCTAATAATATATAGCCTTCGGTTACGTGATTATAACTCTCCTAATTATAGCTATACTTATATGTGCTAATAGCCTCACGATCTTTAACTTTATATTAATAATAACGTGGTTTTTAATTATTTAAACTACGAAACTATCGACTTTTCCTCTTATATACTACCCGCGCTGCTAATACTACCTCTATTACCGCTTCGTCCGCTAGTAGTCCTCTTGTTCGATTAGGTTAGCTAACGCCTTTATAGCTATGCCGTTATTAGTAACGCTCTCTCTATATTAAAGCAGTTACCATAAGCTATACTTACTAACGCCTAGGCTGCCTAGGCTACCTCTGCCTTAGTAATACGGAGGACCTGCTTAAAGAAGGGCTATTCTATAGGGTGCGTAACGACCTCCTAAACTTCTACTACTAAGTTTACTTACTTAGCTTTAATACTATTACGCCTTATAGAGTCCCCTATAGGGGTATTAAAATAAGCCCTCTTAAGGGCTATATTAATAATATACTCTCTATATATAGCGGAGTAGTTAATAAAGGAGCGGGTTTTATTAATTATATTAAGGCTAAACTCTCTAGCGATCCCCTCTATATTATTTATACTAAAAGGCGTACCTCGCTTAAGCTTAGCGTATTTATATATAAGGTCTAGTACTAATATAGTTAAGGGATAAGGATAAGGATAAGGGAGAGGTATAAGGCCCTGGTTATAGTAGTAGAGCTTCTTATACTTCTAGCTGTGAGAACCTCTTGGGAAAGACCTCTTTAGTTAAGGAGTCACCTCTTATATAGTAGCGTTCACCTTGCTAGAAGGTCGACCTTTTGGGTTAAGGAGTTATCTCGTATGGTGGCTTTCTTCTATATATAAAGGTCTTCTAGGCGCTAGTAGTGCCTGCGGGGCCACCCTAGTCCGTATACTTCTAATAGGTCGTAATAGGGAAGCAGCTACATAGAATTAACTATCTCTATATTGGGGTCGCTACATCTATATACTATATATTTTAGTGCTAATGGATATAATAAGTCTTATAATTAGCATATATAATAACCCTATTATTATTATAAGGGGAAAAAGGAGCCCCTCTATGGGGCGTAAAAGTATCCTATCTAGTAGCGCTCGATAGGATAGTTAAGCCTGGTGAATCAGAATACTAACATAGGTCTACAGTAGGAGTTGTATTGCCGATCCTGTTATAACTATATATTAATAATAAAGCAGCTTCTTGTGATGGCTAGTCTATATTCTCAAAGGTCCCAGGTACCTTATACTTAAGATATATATGAAAAGCATTTTATATATTATTCTATTGGAAAACGTAAATCTAGCCGTCACCTGGATGCTAACTCTAAGTCTATCTAGTAACTAGAAATATAGTACTTATATTAGATAAAAGGGTATTATAATTAGAACGCCCTACGAATATATACCTCTATAGGGCCTAGTTGAAATAGTAAGATAATATAGTATATTACTAGAATAGTTATTATAGATATACCTATAGCTATAACTGCTATAATCTAAGAGAATATTATTAAGGTTCTCTAATTGCTTTATTAAGAACGCCTATAGTTCTATAGTACCTAGGGAGTAGTAACTAAAGGTATAGGAAGTAAGTCTTCTTATAAACATTAGCATATTTCTGATCATTAAGCTTATTATAGGGCGAGATCTTGCTAGACTTAAATACTAAAGATTACTAACTTAGAAATAATAAGTCTTAAAGAATTTATAAGCGCATTAAAGTAAAGGTTATATAAGACTACAAAGGTAAAGGCTTTAGGTATAAGTTTTACAAATTCTGATATGTACTTAGAGGATAAGAGTAGTTCAATAGAGAAGAAGGGTGTATTTAAGATAAATCGGTCCCTAAGAAAGGCATATTCTTAAGAATATTGCCCCTTAAAGCTAGAATAGCAATAAGCCTAGTACGATAAATAAATAAGCTAGAGCCTATCTAGGAGTAAATTTAATATAATTTCCTATTATACTTAAGGCTTCCCTAATGATATATTAATAAGTTTATAAATTATGAAAAGCTATTTAGTGGGGCTTATAGATATGCTCTTATAATTGGCTTTAGCTACTTAGTTAGGTAATTACGATTTATATACCTATTAGCTTAAATAATAAATCTAATAGTTTTATTATAAGTATTACTTAAGGTCTTAAAGCTTATAAAGCAAATTCTAGAGTGTAAGGCTAGATAGGTAGTATAATGTCTATAACGCCTTGGTATATAAGGGGGTAGGTAAAGATATATATAAGACTAACTAATGATTTTATTTATAAGAAAAAAATAATAAATTAGAATGTAATTTAAATTCCCCTATAAATAGTAATTAAGTGCGAGGGGTTAGACCCGAGTTTATTTAATATAAGGTCGCTATAATACTATTTATCTAAGCGAAAGAGGAGAAAGGGGAAGTTTTCCTCTCTAGTAGAGATTTCGCTAGTCTATAGGGAATAACTAAGTAAGCTCTAGGTAGGCCCTAGGTAGCTCTTTAAGGTAATAAACCTAGGTAGAAGCCTAGGTAGGCTTAACCTAGGCGTAGCTTATAATACTATCCCCCCTCCTAGCTAGCTCCCCCCTAGGTATAAGCCGGGTTGCTATTATTATTTATAACTAGTCTATATAGCGCTTTATACCTATTTACTATAGCAATCTCTATAATAGCCTCTATAAGCTCCTAAGTAGGCTCTATATACCCCTCCTACTTAACTAGGACCTCGTATCTCCGCCCTTACCTAACTACTTTCTATCGCGCTATATATATCTCCTCTATATACTACTTAAATCCGCTATTATTAGTTATAATTAGTAGTAGCTAGGGGTCTATCCTTAGCTATATAGGTAAGAGGTCCTCTAGTGCCCTCTAGAGGAGGTCTATATAAAAGCTTACTTAGATATTACTAGGTATATCTAACTTAATAATATATAGGCTTAGGACTCTAACTATAGTATATTTATAGTATAACTATAATAGCTTCTTATTAGGCTAAGGGCTCTTATAATTAGCTATTAAAAGCTAGACCTTATTACCTACCTAGTACTCCTCTATAGGTATCCTATACTAGTTCGCATCCTCCTCGCAATACTACTAAGTAGCTATAATACTTATTTAAACGAAGTCTATTACTTCCTATAGTCTTATTACTAGGAGGGTAGCTACTATATCCCTAGAGGGGACTTCCTCTATTATATTATCTACTATAAGTATAGGGTTAATATAATACCTATACTCTAAGAAGAATAGCAAGAGCCTAGTTATATTACTAACCTTATTATAAAGCGCTAGCTAGGTAGTAGGTAGGAGCTACCCCTAGTTATCCTATACCTAGGTTATAAATATATATAGGATAGCTTATATCTCCTAGTTCTATCTCTTAGTATTACTATTAGTTTATAAGTAGTAAGTAGTATTTAATAGCCTCCTTATACTAGTAAGGTAATAGAATTTATCCTAGAAGTAGCTTACCTAGTTAGACCCTTAATTACTAATAATATTATATAGGAACCTATAGAACTAGAAGTAGGAGGTAAGGAACTAGTAGGTATAAGCTTCTACCTCTATAGTACCTATCTCCTCTAGTATTACTAACTTACCTAGCCTATCTATTATAACTTATAGGTATTAGCTAGCGTTATCCTTTATAAGTAATAAGTTTATAATAAAGTCTATTAAGAGGTCTAAGTATAACTAGGTAAGTACTAATAGAGGCTTAAGGAAGCCCCTCTTAGCTTACCTCTAGATATATATCCCTCTATAGATACTATAATTCCTTATAAATCTCTATATGATTTATAATTATCCTAGCTAATAGAACTACTAGCTTATTATTTCTAATATACTATTATAAACTAGGTAGGTAGTTATACTTAAGTTATAGCTCTATTAGATAATTCTTATTTAGAGCTCCCCTAGTAGGTTATTATTATCCTCCCTACTAGGTACCTATAGCCTCCCCCTAAACATTAGCCTCCCCCTAAACATTAGCCTCCCTTAACTATTAATATTATACTTACTAATTTAAACCTTAGCTTTTATATCTAGTAGGAAGCTCTAAAGCTAGTAAGTAACTATATAATATATACCCTTATATATTATATCCTTTCTTATAGTTTCTAGCTATAACGCCTATAGTTTAGGGTTATTATTAAAAACTATAATATCTAGGACGTTAGTATAACCCTTCTAACTTCTCCTTACTAGGGGGCTAACTATAAGGTCCCTATAGGGGTAAGCATAGTTTAGTATTAGCTATAAGACCCTCCCTTGCTTCTACTCGTTATCCTACCCTCGTAGTATATTCTATTCCCTCTAATAGAGGGTATTAGGGGCTACTACTTCCTTACGAAGGTAGTATTTAATAGTAAAATTATACTAGGATAGCTCCTCTACCTACTAGCTCTAGCGCTCTATAAGGCGCTACTTCTTTATAAAGTACTTAAGCCCTTAGTAGTTAATGAATATCTTAGAAATAGTTATACTATATAGCTCCGCCCTCTATATATATAGGTAAAAAGGGACTACTAGGAGCTCCTTATTATAAATAGGGTAGTTATATTTTATAAGCGAGAGCTTCTGGGAGTAGAACGCTATAGGGCGCTAGGTACCCTCTAGGTTAACTTATAAGAATGCCCCTCTTAATATAAATCCTAAATAGTTAGTTTTAATAATAGTCTTATCCTCTAGGTTAAACTAGTATAATACTAGCTAGGTACTAAAAAGCTACTTAAAATATAAAAAAGCTTATTCTTAATTATCTCTTTAATAGAACGTTACGTTCTTCCTAATAAGTAGTATAAATAGTCTAATAATATCCCTATATCCTAGTATAAATATATTATAATAGTTTATAAACCCTAGGAAGCTCTAGACCCCTTTTAGGGAGGTAGGGGGTAATTACTTAGTAATTACCTAGAGTTTCTTAGGGTTATAGGAGAGACCCTCTCCTATTATTATAATAAACCCTATGTACTTAACCCTCTTAACTAAGAATTCGCACTTCGCGGGGTTAAGGTTTAGGCCTATATTAGCTAGCCTCTAGAGGACTTCCTAGACCTTTTTCTTATAGTCTTCCCTCGTTCTATCTAAGTAAATTAATATATTATATATATAAGTAGTAATAAAGTTATTAAAGAAGTCTTATAGGGTATTATAAATATATCGCTAGAAGCTAGTAGGGGCGCTAGTTAGGCTAAATAAATAAACTACCTACTTAAATAACTTATACTAGGTATAGAATATAGTTCTCTCTTAGTACTCCTCTACTACTCTTAGCTTATAGAAGGCTACTATTATATCTAGCTTAGTATACTACTTAGCTATACTTACTTAGTATAATATCTTAGATATTAATAAGAGAGGGTAGTAGTCTTTCTTTATAATTATATTAAGGGCCCTATAGTTAATATAGAAGTAAATCCCCCTACTAGGCTTCCTTATAAAGAGCACTAATACCCTAGTAAGTAAGCTACTAGCCCTAATAAACCCTTTATCTAGGAGGTCTTATAAGGTCTTTCTTAATACTAGTAGCTCTTCTCTTAATATATTATAGAGGGGGCCCTAGGGGAGTAGTAGCTCCCTCCTATCTAGTCCTAGTATAAGGTTAATCTAATAGTCTACCCCTAGTTACCTAGGGGGTAGTAAGTAAGCCTTATTAGGGTTAAATAGGTTAGGAACCTCCCTTAAGACCTAGTCTAGTAGATAGTATTATTAATCCTCTTTTAGTCTTAGGTTTAAGGCTTCCTTAATATTAAATAAGCTAATAGCCCGTACTAGTACCTCTTTAGTACCCTCCTAGTACTTACCCTATTATCTTACTAGGCGTTAGTAGATTATAGAGAATAAGGGTATATTAAGGAACCTCGTAGCCCTTATTTCCTTTATAAGGGGAGTTTCTTCTTAGTCCTTTAGGTATAGCCTAACTTATCCCCTCCTATAATATACTTATTAAGCTATAGCGTTATAAATAACCTAGCTCTAATCTATCTAAGGGCGCCCTAAGAGGATATTAGGGTCTAGGCTATTAACTATATATATAAAGATACGCTAGGTATAGCTACTTATTTCTAAGTTAAACGCTACTATACCTAGCACGTTACCTAGTAATAATCTACTAAATATATACCTTCTTATAGGTTAGTATCTCTTCTTAATATATAGAAAGTAGAGGTATTAAGCTAGGGAAAGGTTAATTATTATATAGGTATTACTCTTAGTATTTACTAGAGTATAAGCTAGATATCCTCTATTAACTCTAACTTAAATAATAATAAGCTTATTATTAGCTAGTTATTCCTATTTATATTCTTCCTAACTTAATATCTCCTCCTTAGTAAGCTCTAAGGACTAATTTCGCTCTAGAGTTGGTTTTTTCCTAACTCCTTATTTTCCTCTAAGGAGTTAGTTATTACTTAGTAGTTATTTATAACCTTATAATATACTATTTCTTTTTTTAAGGTCTTTACCTTTATAACCCTAGGTAGCTAGTTCTCCTTATTAGGGTAGCACTAGGTAATATAGCCTCTAGTTCTATAAGTATAATAGGTATAAGGGTCCCTTATACCCTTCTAAAGTTATTAATATTATAATAGGGAGGTACCTGAGGAGGATCTAGAGTTTTAGTAGTTATAGTATCTACTTCCTTAACTTATAAGACGTATACTACTCTAGTTATATAGGTATCCCCCTTAGTATCCTTAGCAGTAGGTCTCTAGTAGGTTACTAAGTAGTTACTAATAACTTTCTAGCGCTCTACTTTCTATATAATACTCTAGACCTTTAAGAGCTAGCTATTATAATTAGCTAGTAGGTTAATAGTAATTAGCTAGTCCCTTAGCCTAGGGGTAAGGGAGGCCTCTAGAAATAAGATCTAGACTTAGCTAGGCTAGTTTATATTACTTATATTAGCTAGTATTTACTTAAATCTTAATAAGAAGGTTACTAGGGATTTATTCTCTTTCTATTAGAGGGTCTATAGTTAGGCTATAGCTTATAACTAGATATTTAAGTCCTTATATATTTAGTCTAGGTAGGCTATAAAGTCCTTAGGGTTATATTTCCCCCCGCCCCCCCTAGCTCTATAGAAGGTAGAGACTACTTACTAGGCTATAGTATCTAAGTAGGAGTTAATAAGGTATTATATCTCTATATCTATAATATAGAACGCCCTATCTATAGTAATCTTATACCTTATTTATTATACCTAGGTAATATATTCCTTTTATTTACTTAAAAACTTTAGAAATAGGGGTAGTAGCTTCTAGCGTATTATACTAGGTATTATTAATACCTTACTAGTAGTACTTATAGGGGTTTGCATAGCTAGGTATTAGCTATTCCCCTACTTAACCTCTTATTACTATTACTAGAGGGATACTATTACTACTACTAAATTAGCTCGCGATAGCTTATCTCGAGTTTTAGCTATACTACTATTAACTATCTTACTAACTAGTAGGGAGTAGCGCTTAACCTATTGTTATTATTATAGTAATAAGCTTAAATATACGAGGGGTTAGATCTAAGTTTATTTAATATAAGGTTGCTATAATACTATTTCTTTAAGCTAAAGAGGAAAAAGGGGAAGTTTTCCTCTCTAGTGGAGATTTCGCTAGTTTATAGGGAATAGCTAGGTAGGCCCTAGGTAGGCCCTGGGTAGCTCCTTAAGGCGGTAAACCTAGGCAGAAGCCTAGGTAGGCTTGACCCGGGCGTAGCCCGTAATATCAAGTTTGGAATTACGCCGTAGCCCCTTTTTAAAAAAACTATAATAAATTCACCTAGTTTATAAGTATAATTTAGGAAATACTATATAAGTATTTTAACCTATACTCTCTACTAGTTAAGGAAAATAATATAGGAACCCTATACGTTCCTACTACTTATAAGTAAACCCTCTAAATATTACTATATAAAGTTAGATACGCGCCGCACCGGGGCTAATTATATTAGAGGTAAACGGGCTACTAAGGCTCTCGTAGTAACGCCCTCGCTAAACCTTCTAGTAAGGTGCTATAAAAGCTACTATATAAGATAACTCCTTAGTATAAAAGGTCGACCTTCTAGCAAGGTACTATAAATACTATTATATAAGAGGTAATATATTAACTTAAGAGGTCTTTCCTAAGAGGTTCTTATAGCTAGAAGCATAAGAAGCTCTACGAGTAAGGCCTTATACCTCTCCCTCTTCCTTATCCTTATCTACGAAGTCCTAGGTATACCTATAACCCACGATAAATCCTTAACTATATTAGCACTAGACCCTATATATAAAAACGCTAGACCTGCGCGAGGTATACTCTTTAGTATTAATAATATATAAGAGCTCGCTAGAGAGTTTAGTATTAATATAATTAATAAAACCCGCTCCTTTTTAACTACTCTATTATATATAGAGAGTATATTATTAGTATAGCCCTTAAGAGGGCTCTTATTAATACCCCTAGAGGGGATACTTACTATTATATTATAGCTAAGTAAGCAGACTTAGTAGTAGAAGCTAGGTGGGTTATTATATACCCTATAGAGTAGCCCTTCTTTAAGCAGGTCCTCCGCACTATTAAGGCAGAGGCGGCCTAGGCCCCTTAGGGGTTAGTTAGTATAGCTTGCGCCGACTAATAGAGAGAGCGTTGCTAATAAAAAAATAGCTTGTAGATAAAGCGGTAATAGAGGCGGTATTAGCAGCGCAGGCCGTGCGCGAGAGGAAAAGTTAATAGTTTCGTAGTTTGAATAATTAAAAACCACGTTATTATTAATATAAAGTTAAAGATCGTGAGGCTATTAACAGGTATATATAAGTGCGGCTATAGTTAGGAGAGAATCATGTGACCGAAGGCTATATATTGTTAGGAGGCGCGGAGTTAGAAGGTCTATTATACTTAAGTAGGTAAAATCACTATGTAGTGGCCAGAGGCCTTATGAATAGTAGTAATAATAATAATAATTATAATTATAGATAACAGCTTAAACAGATCTTCAATAGCCTACCGCAAAGCCAATAGGTATTATATAAGCACCTATAGTCTAAGTTAACTAATATAGGCTTTAGGCTTTTACCTTATACTAAGGCCCTATCTATATCAAATAATAAGAATAGAAAGGCTATTATAGTATGCTATATAGATAATATATTTATAGCTGTATTTAATAATAACTAGATATATATATAGCTCGTTATTAGAGAGTATTAAAATAAAGCCTATGGGGGTAGCTAATAAATTCCTGAGTAGTGAAGTAAATATAGACCGTAGAAATAGGGCTTTATCTAAAGCGAATATACCGAACGAATACTTAGTAAATACAATAAGAAGTATAAATGTCTAGCTGAAATACCTATAGATAATAATATAAAGTTGTATAAAAATAGAGATATAGTAAAGCCTGAGGATGCAACTAGATATTAATAGAAAATAGAGGTTTTTCTTTATTTAGTCTTAAACGCCAGGCTTAGTATAGCTTTATCTATTATAGCCTGCCCTCTATATATACACACCTCTTCTAAAGCGCACTTTATAGCTCTAGACAGAGTATAGAGTTACTTCAAAAAACATCCTAATCTGGATTCAAGACCTAAATAATAAGAAATCTATAAGTACCCATAATCTTACCTTTAGCCTATATAATATAATAAAGTAAATAGTGAAAGGAAATAGTGACTTCAAGTATCTATAAGGCTGAATATATAGGTCTAACTAAATTTATGAACGAAGCTATATACTGATATAATACCCGAAACTATATATATAAAGTTCTAGAAAATAAGACCTTCATAAAGTCTAAGATACTAATAGATAAGGAAGCTAGTTAAAAGCTGGCTCAAAATCCTGAACTTAATAGAAGACTTAAATATATTAAGTGAAAATCTTATTTTGTCTAAGATGATAGTATAGCTAAAAAGGTATTCTTATACCATAATAATACTAAAGATAATATAGTAGATATATTGACTAAACTACTAGCTAAAGTAAATTTTAACTTAATAAAGAATACTTATAATATATCTAAGGCCTCTAGCTACTATATAGTAATTTTACCTGCTTAAGTATAACAGACCTTCTAATTCCGCGCCTCCTAATAATACACACAGCCTTTAGTCACGTGATTATAACCTAATTACCTCCCAAGTAACCCACTACCTCTCCTAACTATAGCCGCACTTATATATACCCTACTAGATAGCCTTATGATCTTTAACTTTAAACTTTAATAATGATATAGGCTTTAATTATTTAGTTACTATAGATTACTATACTTTCGACTTATTCTCCCGCATACTACCCGCGCTACTATTAAATACCCCTCTATTACCGCTTTATCCGCTAGTATAACCTCTATAGAAGTTATTACTATCTTTATAGTCCTCTTATTTAATCGGCTTAGCTAACGCCTTCGTAGCTATACTATTATTAAGAACGCTCTCTCTATATTAAAGCAGTTAATATAAGCTATACTTACTAATATTTCCCTAATAGGCCTATACTACCTTTACCTTAGTAATATCCAGGACCTACTCAAAGAAGAGCTACTCTATAGGGTATATAATAACCTTCCTAGCTTCTACTATGAAGTCTACTTACGTAGCTATAATATAGTAGTATATTGGCCTCTGGCCACTGCATAGTGATTTTACCTGCTCAAGTATAACAGACCTTCTAACTCCGCGCCTCCTGACAATATATAGCCTTCGGTTACGTGATCGTAATTACTAACCACCTTTCCTAACTATAGCTGCACTTATACGTGCCTATTATACTAGATAGCCTCACGATCTTTAACTTCATATTAATAATAACGTGGTTTTTAATTATTTAATAGACTACGAAACTATTAACTTTTCCTCTCGCGCACTACCTGCGCTACTATTAAATACTGCCTCTATTACCGCTTCGTCCGCTAGCTATGCTATTATTAGTAACGCTCTCTCTATATTAAAGTAGTCAGCGTAAGCTATACTTACTAATATTCGCTACCTAGGCCGCCTCTGCCTTAGTAATATAGAGGACCTGCTTAAAGAAGGGCTACTCTATAAGGTATATAATAACCTACTAAACTTCTACTACTAAGTTTACTTACTTAGCTCTAATACTATTACGCCTTATAGAGTCCCCTATAGGGGTATTAAGGTAAGCCCTCTTAAGGGCTATATTAATAATACGCTCTCTATATATAGCGGAGTAGTTAATAAAGGAGCGGGTTTTATTAATTATATCGAGGCTAAACTCTCTAGCGATCCCCTCTATATTATTTACGCTAAAGGGCGTACCTCGCTTAGGCTTAGCGTATTTATATATAGGGTCTAGTACTAATATAGTTAAAGGATAAGGATAAGGATAAGGGAGAGGTATAAGGCCCTGCTTATAGTAGTAGAGCTTCTTATACTTCTAGCTATAAGAACCTCTTAGGAAAGACCTCTCTAGTTAAGGAGTTACCTCTTATATAGTAGCGTTTATAATACCTTTAGCACCTTATTAGAAGGTCGACCTTTTAGGTTAAGGAGTTATCTTATATAGTAGCTTTTATAGCATCTTACTAGAAGGTTTAGCGAGGGCGTTATTATAAGAGCCTTAGTAGCCTATTTAGCTCTAATATAATTAGCCCTAGTATAGCGTGCGTCTAACTTTATATAGTAATATTTAGAGGGTTTACTTACGAGTAGTAGGAATATATAGGGTTCTTATATTATTTTCCTTAACTAGTAGAGGGTATAGGTTAAAATACCTATATAGTATTTCCCAAATTATACCTGCGAACTAGGTGAATTTGTTATAGTCTTTTTGCAAAGGGGCTGCGGTGTAATTCCGAGCTCAATAGTAGTATATTATAGGGCGCCTTAGGGTATTAAGGAGACCTATTTTAAGGGCCATATTAATAATAGAATCTCTATATATAATATAGTAGTTAATAAAGGAGCGGGCTTTATTAATTATATTAATACTAAAATCTCTAGTAATCTCTTTTGTCTTTACTCTATTCAAGAGTATACCTTATATAAGCTTAGTGTTTCTATATATAGAGTCTTGTATTAATATCCTAAAGAATTTATCATTAGTTAAATAAAGGAGAGGGAGAGGTATAAGCCCCTACTTATAGCAATAGAGCTTCCTATACTTCTATCTATTAGAAACTCTCAGGAAAAGCCTCTTTAGGTAAGAGGTTATCTCTTATATAGTAGTAATTATAATACGTCACTAGAAGGTTAACCTTTTAAGTTAAGAGGTTATCTCTTAGATAGTAGCTCTTACTTTACTAGAAGGTTTAATAAGCGCGTTTCTAAGCTATAAGAGCCTTAGTGGCCCGTTTAGCTTTAATATAATTAGCACTAGTATAGTATATATTTAACTTTATATAGTAATATCTAGAGGGTTTATTTCTACGTAGGAATATATAGGGTTCTTATATTACTTTCCTTAACTAGTAGAGGGTACAGGTTAAAATACCTATATAACATTTCCTAAATTATACCTATAAGCTAAGTGAATTTATTATAGTCCTTTTGTGAAGGGGCTTAGAGGTAGTCGATATCTAGTTTTAATATATCTAGTATCTATATCAATACTAGTATGTCTATTATTATTATATGTAAATAGCTTAGCTCCTCCTATATACTAAAGTAAGAAAACACTAGGCTTATTAGAATTTATAATAATAGTAGTATTATTTAAGAAGATATATCTCCCTTACTATTATTATCTATAGATAGTATTAAGGGGGTTCATACGAGGGGTTAGACCCGAGTCCTTTTATTAAGAGGTTGCTATAATATTATTTATTTAAGCTAAAGACGAAAAGGGGAGGTTTTCCTCTCTAGTAGAGATTTTACTAGTTTATAGGGAATTACTAAGTAAGCCCTAGGTAGGCCCTAGGTAGCTCCCTAAGGTAGTAAACCTTAGTAGAAGCCTAGGTAGACTTAACCTAGGTATAGCTTATAACATTATCCCCCCTCCTAGCTAGTCCCCCCCTAGGTAAAGGCTAGGTTATTATTATTATCTATAACTAGCTTATATAAGGCTTTATACCTATTTCTTATAGTAATCTCTATAATAGCTTCTATAAGCTTTCAAATAGGCTCTATATACCCCTCCTACTTAACTAGGACCTCGTGCCTCTACCCTCGCCTAACTACCTTCTAATATATTATATATATCTCCTCTATACGCTACTTAAATTTATTATTATTAGCTATAATTAGTAATAGCTAGAGATCTATCCTTATCTAAGTAAGTAAGGGGTCCTCTAGTACCCTCTAGAGGACGTTGATATAACACCTTAGGTGGATATTACTAATATATCTAACTTAATAATATATAAACTTAGGACTCCTATTATAGTATATTTATAATATAATTATAATGGCTTCTTACTAAGCCTAGGGCTGTTATAATTAGCTATTAAAAGCTAAACCTTATTACCTACTTAGTACTCCTCTATAAGTATCTTATATAAGTTTATATTCTCCTCGCTATATTACTAAGCTATTATAATACTTACTTAGATAAAATCTAGCAGCTCTTATAGTCTTATTACTAGGAGGGTAGCTACTATATCCCTAGAGGGGGTCTCTTATATTATATTATTTATAATAAGTATAGGGTTAGTATAATACCTATATTGTAAGAAGAATAGTAAGAGCCTAGTTATACTACTAACCCTATTATAGAGCGCTAGCTAAGTAATAAGTAGGAGCTACCACTAGTTATTCTATACCTAGGTTATAAATACCTATAGGATAGATTATATCTCCTAGTTCTACCTCTTAATACTACTATTAGTCTATAAGTAATATATAATACTTAATAGTCTCCTTATATTAGTAAGGTAATAAAATTTAGCCTAGAGGTAGCCTATCTAAATAGACCACTAATTACTAATAATACTATATAGGAACTTATAAAACTAGAAGCAGGAGGTAAGGAACTAGTAGGTATAAGCTTCTACTTTTATAATACCTATCTCCTCTAATATTACTAACTTACCTAGCTTATTTAGTATAACTTATAAGTATTAGCTAGTATTATCCTTTATAAGTAGTAAGTCTATAATAAAGTTTATTAAAAGGTCTAAGTATAACTAAGTAGGTACTAGTGGGGGCTTTATGAAACCTCTCTTAGCTTACCTCTAGATATATAATAGATATTATAGTTCCTTATAAATCTCTAATCTATTTATAATTATTCTAGCTAGTAGAACTACTAGCTTACTATTTCTATTATATTATTATAGCCTAGGTAGGTAGTTATACTTAATTGATAGCTCTATTAGATTAGGTTTATATAGAGCTCTCCTAGTAAGTTATTATTATCCTCCCCGCTAGGTACCTATAGCTTCTCTTTAAATATTAGCCTCCTCTAACTATTAATATTATACTTGTTATTTTAAACCTGAGCCTTTATATCTAATAGGAAGCTCTAAAGCTAGTAAATAACTATATAATATATAGCTTGATATATTATATCCTTCTTTATAGTTTCTAGCTATAGCGCCTATAGTTTAGAGTTATTATAAAAGATTATAATATGTAGGATATTAATATAGCCCTTCTAGCTTCTCCTTACTAGGGGGCTAGCTATAGGGTCCCTATAGGGGTAAGCGTAGTCTAGTATTAGTTATAAGACCCTCCCCTACTTCTACTCGTTATTCTACCCTTATAAGATATCTTATTCTCTCTAAGAGAGGGTATAAAGAGCTATTACTTCCTTATTATAGTAGTAGTTCATAGTAAAGTTATACTAGGATAGCTCCTCTACTTACTAACTCTAGTACTTTATAAGGTATTACTTCTTTATAAAGTATTTAAGCCCCTAGTAATTAGTTAATACCTTAAAGGTAGTTATATTATATAGCTCCGTTTTTTTATATTTATAAGTAAGAAAGAACTATTAGGAGCTCCCTATTATAAATAGGGTAGTTATACTCTATAAGTAAGAGCTTCTATAAGTAGAACGCTATGGGATATTAGATACCCTCTAGGTTAACTTATGAGAGCACCTCTCTTAATATAAATCCTAAATAATTAGTTTTAATAATAATCTTATTTTTTAGATTAAACTAGTAGTATCACTATACTGCAGGTCATATCCTATATACTACTATTAGTCACCGCCTAGCCGCGTACATAGACCGCTCCCGCGCGCCTACGCGCAGAGCCTCCCAGATAGCATCAATCTATTATATACTATATATCACCCTATATTCCTATAACATCTAGTGGCACAACTGCTTTAATCCGCGCAACCGACGCAGTTAACTATATAATAGCAAATATCACGATAAGTATTAAGTTCGGAATTACGCCGCAGCCCCTTCGCAAAAAGACTATAATAAATTTACCTAGTTTATAAGTATAATTCGGGAAATACTATATAGGTATTTTAACCTATACCCTCTACTAGTTAAGGAAAAAAATATAGGAACCCTATACGTTCCTACTACTCATAAGCAAACCCTCTGAATATCACTGCATAACCTTAGTCGGACGCGCGCTGCACCGGGGCCGACCGAAGGCTATGTATTGTCAGGAGGTGCGGAGTTAGAAGGTCTGTTGCACTTAAGCAGGTAAAATCACTATGCAGTGGCCAGAGGCCTCACGATAAGTATATAAGCCACTTCTTTTTTTAGAAACTAATTAACGCTAATACGCCGTTACTAGCGCTTAACCGCACCGCCGCTAATATACGCGCACTAGCAAAGTTCTTTACGACTTTTAAGAGATCCCGCGAGGGATTACTAACACTACTAATGCTAACGCTAACGCTCCTAACGCCTCTATACGCTATATACGCCTTGGGACCCTTTATAATAGCTATTAATTAAGACCCTTTTAGTAGGCTAGTCTTATCCTACGCTACTACCGCTACCCTACTATAAATATAGCGCCGCTAACCTTTATAGCAAGAACGCGTTATATCGCTATATATTTATAAATAACTATAGTTAATAACGCTACTACTATAGACTCTACTACGCTAACCTCCCTTCTCACAATACTCTCTTTTAGTATATTTATAACCCTTTGCTATATATACCTTTTCTATATGCGTGAAAGGGCTCCTAGCCCTACTCTACGCGAGTTAGTACCCTTCTAAAAGGTTCTAAATCCCCTTATAATACTAATACTAAGGTAACTAAGAAGTCTGCGCTACTATTCCTATAGAGTCTCTACTACGCTACTACCCTTACTAGCTAAGCCGCCTCCCTTCTTAGCGCTCGCCCTTACGCACCCCCTAAGCCTTGACTGCTTATAAAGCTAATACCTCCGCTGCTTCGAAGCGCTCCTATATAGCTAATACTCCTTCGAAGCGCCCCTATCCTACTATAAAGGCTACTACCCCTACTACGAAGGCCGGTACCACTACTACTTTAAACTATCCCTATACTACTAATAGTCCTAGCTACCTCTATGCTTTTAGGCTTGGGCTTTAGCTATAACCCCGCGCTACCGCTATAGTTCCTACTACTATAGCGCCTATACTCCTATAAGATATACTATATAGTACCAAGGAACCTCGACTTTAGGGAATTCGACTATATAGGCTTTACTAACTATAGGATAGCTAACAAGAGCAATAAGGACTCTATAAGCAATAAGGAGGACTCTATAAGTAATAAAGAGAACTCCCTAAGCGAGGAGGGCTCTATAGGTAATAATAACAATAATAATAATAATAGGGAAGACTCTCTATCTAAGGGCTCTAAAAATAGTTTAGGTACTACTAACACCGCTAAATATAGCTATAGCGACGCTAACGTCCACGACCGCACTAATAGCAGCGATAATACTACTAATAATAACTACGCTAACTATAGTAGCGAAGATACTACTAGTAATAGCTACACCGCTAGATATAGCGAGGGCTATATAATCAACTATCAGGCTAAATACAGCAATAGCTATGCTAACGACTATACTAATAGCTATAGCGATAGCTATATTAATAGCTACGCTAAGGGCTATAATAATAACCACGCTTCAGAGGGTTATTATAGCAATAGAATAGATTATTAACCTATAGATATACCCCCTTCGCGCCGCCTCGGGCGCGCGAAGGTATAAGTTATGGGAATAGGTTATTAGTGCTATTAATTACTATAATATAGTATTATTTGCCTGCGCATAGCGTCCACGCGCGCGCGCGTAGCAATAGGGACTATTGCTCTTCTTTTATAGAGGGGTAGATATTACTATACTATAGGTTATATCCTATGTATTACCGTTAGTTACCGCCTAGCCGCGTATATAGACCGCTCCTGCGCGCCCACGCGCGGAGCCTCCTAGATAGTATTAATCTATTATATACCACATATCACCCTATATTCCTATAATAAGTAGAGTACTAGCTAGGTACTAAAGAGCTACTTAAGCTATAAGAAGGCTTATTCTTAGTTATCTCCCTACTAGAATATTATATTCTTCCTAATAAATAATATAAGTAGTCTAATAATATTCCTATATTCTAGTATAAATATATTATAATAGTTTATAAACCCTAGGAAGCTCTAGACCCCTTTCAAGGAAGTAGGGGGTAACTACTTAGTAATTACCTAGAGTTTCTTAGGGTTATAAGAAAGACCCTCTCTTATAATTATAATAAACCTTATATATTTAACCCTCTTAACTAAGAACTTATACTTTATAGGGTTAAGATTTAGCCTTATATCTACTAGGCTCTAGAGGACCTCCTAGACCTTCTTCTTATAGTCTTCCCTCGTTCTATTAGAGTAAATTAAGATATTATTTATATAAATAGTAATAAAGTTATTAAAAACATCCTATAAGGTATTATTAATATATTACTAGAGGCTAGTAAGGGTATTAATTAAATTAAACTAGTAGATTACTTATTTAAATAATCTATACCTAGTATAGAATATAATTCTCTCTTAGTACCTCTTTACTATTCTTAACTTATAAAAAGCTATTACTATATTTAACTTTATATATTATTTAGCTATACTTATATATTATAATATCTTAGAGATTAGTAGGAGGGGGTAGTAGTTTTTATTAGTAATTATATTAAGAGCCTTATAGTTAATATAAAAGCAAATCCCTCTACCTAGCTTCCTTATAAAGAGTATTAATACCCTAGTAAGTAAGCTATTAGCCTTAATAAACCCCTTATTTAAGAGGTTTTATAAGGTCTTCTTTAGTATTAATAGCTCCTCTCTTAATATATTATAAAACTGGCTCTAAAGAAGTAATAATTCCCTTCTATCTAGTCCTAATTTAAGGTTAATCTAGTAATTTACTCTAAGTTACTTAAGGGGTAATAGATAAGCCTCATTAGGGTTAAATAAGTTAGGGAACCCCTCTAATACCTAGCTTAATAAATAGTATTATTAATCCTCCTTTAGTCTTAAGTTTAAAGCTTTCTTAATATTAATAAGGCTAATAGCTTATATTAATACCTCCCTAATATCCTCTTAGTACTTACCCCGTTATCCTACTAAGTATTAGTGAATAATAGAGAGCGAGGGTATATTAAGGACCCTTTTAGCCCTTATTTCTTTTATAAGGGGTATTTCTTCTTAATCCTTTAGGTATAACCTAATATATCCCCTCTTATAGTATATTTAGTAGGTCATAGTATTATAAATAACCTAGTTCTATTCTCTTTAAGGGCGCCCTAAGAGGGTACTAGGGTCTAGGCTATTATTTATATATATAAAGATATACTAGGTATAACTACTTATTTCAAAGTTAAAGACTACTATACCTAGAGTATTACTTAGTAATAGTTTACTAAGTATATACCCTCTTATAAGTTAATATCTCTTCTTAATATTTAGAAAGTAAAGGTATTAAGCTAGGGAAAGGTTAATTATTATATAAGTATTACTCTTAGTATTTACTAGAGTATAAGCTAGATATCCTCTATTAGCTCTAACTTAAATAATAATAAGCTTATTATTAGCTAGTTATGCTTATATATATTCTTCCTAACTTAATATCTCCTCCTTAATAAGCTCTAGAGCTTAACCCTATTCTAGAGGTAGTCTTTTCCTAACTCCTTATCTTCTTCTAAGGAGTTAGTTACTACTTAGTACTTATTTATAACCTTATAATATATTAACCTTTCCTTTAGTTTTTTTCTTTTTATAATTCTAGGTAGCTATTGCTCTTTACTAGGGTAGTATTAAGTAATTTAACCTCTAACTCTATAAGTATAATAAGTATAAGAGTCCTTTATACCCTTCTAAAGCTATTAGTATTATACTAGGGAAGTACCTAAGAAGGACCTAGAGTTTTAATAGTTATAGCGTCTTATCTTCTTAACTTAAACGATATATATAGCTCTAGCTATATAAGTATCCCCCTTAGTATCCTTAGTAATAAGTCCTTAGTAAGTTACTTAGTAATTACTAGAGACCTTCTAGCGCTCTACTTTCTATATAAGACTCTAAGCCTTTTAAAGCTAGCTATTATGATTAGCTAGTAGATTAATAATAATTAGCTAATCTCTTAGCCTAGGGGTAAGTAAGGCCTCTAGAAGTAAGATCTAGACTTAGCTTAGCTAGTTCATACTACTTATATTAGCTAATATTTATTTAAACCTTGATAGGAAGGTTACTAGGGCTTTATTCTCTTTCTACTAGAGGGTTTATAATTAAGCTATAGCTTATAATAAGATATTAGGGTCTTTATAAGTCTAATTAAGGTAGGTTATAATATCCTCTAGGTTATATTATTTACTATCCCCCCTAGCGCTATAGAAAGTAGAGATTACTTATTAGGGAGTAATATCGAAATAGGAGTTAATAAGGTATTATACGTCTATATTTATAAAGTAGAATATCTTATTAATAGTAATCTTGTATCTTATCTATTATATCTAGGAGGTATATTCTTCCTACTTACTTAAAAACTTAAGAAATAAGAGTAGTAGCTTCTAATATATAATACTAGGTATTACTAAGGCTTTATTACTAGTACTTATAGGGGTTTATATAGCTATATATTAGCTATTCCCCTGCTTAACCTCCTATAACTATTACTAGAGAGACTTTATTACTATTATTAAATTAGCTTATAATAGCTTATCTTAAGCTTTAGCTATATTATTATTAACCATCTTATTAATTAGTAGGGAGTAGCGCTCTACTTATTATTATTATTTTAGTAATAAGCTAAAATATTTAAGGGGTTAGACCTAAGTTTATTTAATAAGAGGTTATTATAATACCATTTATTTAAGCTAAAGGGGAAAAGGGGAAGTTTTCCCCACTAGTAGAGATTTTATTAATCTATAGGGACCTACTAAGTAAGCCCTAGGTAAGCCCTAGGTAGCTCCCTAAGGTAGTAAACCTAGGCATAAGCCTAGGTAGACTTAACCCAGGCGTAGCCTATAATAGTTCTATATACTTCTTATAACTAAGCATAAAGAATCTTATATTTCTTCTACTTCTTCTATGAAGCTAATTATAGCTTAGTGATATTTTACTAAAGATCTAGTATATCTATATCTTAAGACCTAGTCCCCTCTGTACTTTATAATATACTTATTATAATTATAAGTAACTCTATAGGCCTCTTAAGAGTATATTAAAAGTCTTATAATATATATATTATACTAGATACTTATATATAGTTTTTTTACTATTTCAATAACTACTATAAGTGGTAAACTAGATTTATAAGGTTATAATAGTTATATTACTATATAATAAGAAGAATCCTATATATAGTTAGGGGTTAGAAATAAGGGTTAAGTAAGTATATTAATTATAGTTATACTAGTAAAGCTATTCTTATACCTAATTATAGTATGCCTAATACTTCTATTTTATAGTATTGAATCCCGGCGTTATTACTTACGCCCTTATCTAATATATAAACCAATATTACGCCCCGCGCAGTTGACTATTGAAGTTCAGCGCCACCTGCGGTCGTAACATGAGCCGTGGAGCCACTGCCCGCAGAACCCCGCTGGACGCAACGCGACCGTTTCCCTACCAACGCGGCTGGGCTTGCAACCTCCCGAGCTCTCAATTTCGCAACGACGAGACATAGCTCGTCGCGCATCTTCCAAACACCCTTTATCCGCATCGCCAACCATTCAGCTACTGAGATATTGCGCTGTTGGACCGAAGCAAGATTGCACCTGCGAAACACCCTCTAATGATTTGCTCGGCCTCGAGCCCAGGGCGGCCTATTGATATCGCCGCCTGGCTGTTGCAGATACCCGACAACGAAACGAACCACGAAGCTGACCTCGGTCGCACCACCGAGCATTATCCCATCGAACGAAAACGTCGCACTCCCCTCGTCTCCCCCCCGCCCTCCGACCGCATCCCTTCCTTCTCTTCTGCCGACCCCGACGAGGCCCGGCGCGCCAACATGGCGGATGCATCTCCCACGCCGTCCGCGAAACGCCAAAAACAGCATCACCAGAACGCATCGAGTCGTTCGATTGACGGAACCGTTTCCCAGGACCCCGACGCTACTCCCACTCAGGGCAGACAGGTACCTAGCCTCTATAAAGCCTCTCTCAGCACCCGCACGCCAACTGCCAGCGATAACGACTCTCGGTCCGATGTTTCCGGCCGATCATCCCCGACAAAGAAGCTAGCTGCTGTGAGCCTGTCCGATACCCCTATCGAAACAAGAGAGTTCGCCACAGGTGCCCAGACACCTCCTGCCGGCCCGGTCTTGGATATATTTGAAAGAATGGAATACTTGGTCAATAATGAGGGACTAATTCCAGAGGCTATGCGCACTATCTTCCAGGAGTACGCGAGAAATGGGAAGGTTCCTCGCATAGGTAATGCCGCCTTTGATGACTCTGGGCAGAGAGATCGTTTAGGTCCTACACCGCCCGTTGACGACGTTCTTGAGCTTCTTCAGGAGGCGATGCGATGTCAGGAGCTAGTGCAGACAGAACACGGCTGGAACTGCAGCGTTCACTTTCCCCTGCTCAAGCTGGCTCTCCACGGCGCCCGCGGCCGCCAGAAGCAGCTCGTTGACTTCGACTCTTGGTTAGTTTGCCTTGGACGGCTAACTATTGCTTGCTAACCTCGTCTTTGCAGCACGTACGCGAAGCCCCTTCCCGCCTACCGATCCCCGTCGACATCATGGCCGACACATATGGTAGACTTTTGCATCAACCTTTGCCCCCGGCAGGCCGGGCCGGGTTATTCTTGTGCGGTTCAGGCAATCGACCGAATGCGGACCGAGCTAGCGGACAACTCCATAAATCACACCGGCCACAACCCCCTCTTGCGAGATCCTATCGCTGTCAGCATTGAGACTAAGCGTCCGGCTGAGGGCGAACAGAAACAGACATTGCAAATCGGGGTGTGGCAGGCCGCCCAATGGCGGCATCTGGAGAAGCTCGTCCAGATGCGGCTTCTTGAGGACGGCGAGCCACCCCACACGCTTCAAGAACGCTGTTCTCAAGTACTCGGTCAGCTCGGCTACCTTCCCGCCATATTTGTGCGTGGTCACGAATGGTCGTTTGCGGCGACCACGAGAGAGGGCCGCAAAACGGTTTGTGCCCTAGTGTTAGGGGTTTCCTTAGTCTCGTCCGTCCATGCTGACACAGCCCAGGTTCTTTGGCGCGAGGTTCCTATAGGAACCACTCGAAACGTTGTCGGTATCTATCGAATCATCTACGCAATTCAGCTTCTTATGGAATACTCAAAGTACCGATTCTGGCCTTGGTATCTTCGCGCGATTCTAGGTATTTCGACGATCGGCAATGCCAACGTTTGCAGCAATGCCAACACCAACACCAATGCCAACCAGAGGACCGATGCTAGTGACTAAGCTAATCCTGGTCTCTCTGCTCGTCGAAGCCTTTCTACTATCCACGGATCTGCCCTTCAGGCATGTGTTACTTGTTGGCCTATATCGATAAAATTCAACACAGAACGACGGGGCATACGCTTAGACGCGACCTGTCTTAACGGTGAGATATCATTCCTGGAAACCTTGGGTCCCAAATGTGACAAAAAGGATCCCATGCGCAGTTAGGGTCAAACGAGCATAGCGATTATAGTTATATAACCGAAGCTATTTTTATACTAAATTATAGTGTGCCTAGTGCTCCTTTATATAGTATTAAGCCCTTGTATTTCTACCCACCCCTCTAATCTATATATAGCTTAATATTATACTATATATAGCTAATCTATTATAATACTATACTATTTATAATTATAATACTCCTTCTTCTTAAGAGCCTAGTTTTATAAAGCTTACACTGCTTTAATATACTTCTCTATAGTAATATTAGCTCTAAATAGCTTTATATTGCTCTTTTTGCCTTTTATTAAGAAGGTCAATCTTTACCTTTTAGGAAGCTAGGCCTAGCTAAGAATAAAGCTCCCTCTTATTACTATTAACCCCTATATATTAAAAGCTTAAATCTAATTAGTCTTTTAAAGAATTAAGCTAATTTATCCTAAGTCTAGATATATATAGGTCTATAGAGCTCTTTTAGGTCTATAGAGCTCTTTTAGGTCTATAGAGCTCTTATTAGCTCTTATTAGCTCTTATTAATAGCCCTTATATATATAATAAGGCTCTAGCTGGTACCTAGTAGAAATAATTACGTATTAGTATATTTATACCTTAATTAAGGTTAAGTAGAGGTAGCTATAACTAGACTTAGTAAATAAAACCTTAGAATATAATATAAGGCTCTTATTATAAAGAATTACTTTTAAGCTTTATAATACCTCCTTACTTACCTTTTTTATGAGATACCTATAGATTTTAAATAATTTATAAGCTAGCTCTTAATATTAAGTTAGATCTAAAGGCCTAAGTAGCTTAAAGTTATTATTAGAGATATATAGCTTAAGTAGATATAGCTTACTAGCGCTATTTCTTTATAAAGTACCTATAGATTCTAAGTAATATATAAGCTATAAAAATTAAAAGCTACTTATTAGTATAGCTTATAGTATTGAGTTCGGAATTACGCTGCAGCCCCTTTGTAAAAAGACTATAACAAATTCACCTAGTTCGCAGGTATAATTCGGGAAATACTATATAGGTATTTTAACCTATACCCTCTACTAGTTAAGGAAAATAATATAAGAACCCTATCTACTCCTACTTAGAAGTAAACCCTCTAAATATTACTATATAAAGTTAGACGCGCGCTATACTAGGGCTAATTATATTAGAGCTAAACGGGCTACTAAGGCTCTTATAGCAACGCCCTCGCTAAACCTTCTAGCAAGGTGCTATAAAAGCTACTATATAAGATAACTCCTTAACCTAAAAGATTTACCTTCTAGCAAGGTACTAAAGGTAAAAGCTACTATATAAAATAACTCCTTAACCTAAAAGGTTAACCTTCTAGTAAGGTATTATAAATATTATTATATAAGAGTAAACTCCTAAACTAAAGAGATCTTTCCTAAGAGGTTCTTATAGTTAGAAGTATAAGAAGCTCTACTATTATAAGCAGGGTCTTATACCTCTGCCTCTTCCCTATCCTTATCCCTATAACCTATAATAAATCCTTAACTATATTAGTACTAGATTATATATATAAAAACGCTAAGCTTACGCAAGGCACGCCCTTTAATACTAATAATATATATAACCTTACTAGAGAGTTAAGTATTAATATAATTAATAAAACCTACTCCTTCTTTAACTACTCTATTATATATAGAGAGTATATTATTAATATAGCCCTTAAGGCCTCTAGCTACTACATAGTGATTTTACCTGCTTAAGTGCAACAGACCTTCTAACTCCGCGCCTCCTAATAATATATAGCCTTCGGTTATATAATCCTTTCCTAACCATAGCCGTACTTATACGTGCCTATTATACTAGATAGCCTCACGATCTTTAACTTTATATCGATAATAATATAGTTTTTAATTATTTAATAGACTATAAAACTATTAACTTTTCCTCTCGCGTACTACCCGCGCTGCTAATACTACCTCTATTACCGCTTCGTCTACTAGTAGTCCTCTTATTTAATTAGGTTAGCTAACGCCTTCGTAGCTATGCTATTATTAGTAACGCTCTCTCTATTAGTTAGCATAAGCTATACTTACCGACGTTTAAGCCCTAAGGGGCCTAGGCTACCTCTGCCTTAATAGTGCAGAGGACCTATTTAAAAAAGGGCTACTCTATAGGGTATATAATAACCTACTTAGCTTCTACTACTAAGTCTACTTACTTAGCTATAATATAATAGTAAGTATCCCCTCTAGGGGTATTAATAAGAGCCCTCTTAAGAGCTATATTAATAATACGCTCTCTATATATAATAGAGTAGTTAAAGAAGGAGCAGGTTTTATTAATTATATTAATACTAAGCTCTCTAGCGAGCTCTCGCGTGTTATTAGTATTAAAGGGTATACCTCGCGCAGGCTTAGCGTTTTTATATATAGGGTCTAGTACTAATATAGTTAAGGATTTATTATAGGTTAGATAAGGAAGAGGGAGAGGTATAAGGCCCTGCTTATAGCAGAGCTTCTTATACTTCTAGCTATAAGAACCTCTTAGGAAAGACCTCTTTAGTTAAGGAGTTACTTCTTTTATAGTAGTATTTACCTTTAGTACCTTACTAGAAGGTTAACCTTTTAGGTTAAGAAGTTATCTTATATAATAGCTTTTATAGCACCTTGCTAGAAGGTTTAGCTAGGGCGTTTCTAGGCTATAAGAGCCTTAGTAGCCTATTTAGCTCTAATATAATTAGCCCTAGTATAGCGCGCATCCGACTTTATACGAGGGTTTACTTATAAGTAGTAGGAATATATAGAGTTCCTATATTATTTTCCTTAACTAATAGAGGGTATAGGTTAAAATACCTATATAGTATTTCCCGAATTATACTTGCGAACTAGGTGAATTTGTTATAGTCTTTTTATAAAGGGGCTGCGGCGTAATTCCGAGCTTAATATAGCCCTTAAGAGGGCTCTTATTAATACCCCTAGAGGGGATACTTATTATTATATTATAGCTAAGTAAGTAGACTTAGTAGTAGAAGCTAGGCCGGTTATTATATACCCTATAGAGTAGCCCTTCTTCGAGCAGGTCCTCTACACTATTAAGGTAGAGGGAGCCTAGGCCCCTTAGGGCTTAAATATTGGTAAGTATAGCTTATACTAACTACTTTAATATAGAAAGAGCGTTATTAATAATAGTATAGCTATAAAGGCGTTAGCTAACCTAATTAAGTAAGAGGATAAAGATAGTAATAACTAGTAGATAAAGTAGTAATAGAGGTAGTATTTAATAGCAGCGCAGGGAGTGCGCGAGAGGAAAAGTTAATACTTTTACAATCTATTAAATAATTAAAAACTACGTTATTATTAATATAAAGTTTATAATCTTAAGGCTATCTAGTAGAGTACGTATAAGTATAGCTATAGTTAGGAGAGGATTATATAACTAAAGGCTATATATTATCAGGAGGCGCGGAGTTAGAAGGTCTATTATACTTAAGTAGGTACAGTCACTATATAGTAGCTAGAGGCTATAGCTTATAGTATACTTACCTCCTATCCCTCTTTATTTCTCTTAATATATATAGCTCTAATAAGAGTAAGAGATATATAAAAAACTATATATTAAGAGGAGATTATTATATAAGGAGGTTACTATATTATTTACTTATCTAATAATTATCCCTCTTATAAATCCTAATAAGAAGATATATTTCTTTAGGTATATAATAGGTATTTATTAATATATTTATATTCTTATTAAGTTTAACGAGAGTTAGCTATAATTAGACTAAGTAAATAAAACCTTAAAACATAGCGCGAGGCCCTTATTATTAAGGACCACTTCTAAGCTTTATAGGACCTACTTATTTATCTTCTTTATAAAGTACCTATAGACTTTAAGTAGTATATAAACTAGCCTTTATTATTAAGTTAAATCTAAGGGCCTAAGTAGCCTGAAGTTATTACTAGAGATATATAGCTTAAGTAGATATAGCTTACTAGCGCTATTTGTTTATAAGGTACTTATATATTCTAAGTAGTATATAAGCTCTAAAAATAAAAAGCTACTTATTAGTATAGCTTATAGTATACTTACCTCTTATCCCTTATTATCTCTATTAGTATATATACCTCTATTAAGAGCGGGAGGTATATAAAAGACTATATATTAAGAGGAGACTACTATATAAGAAGACTAGTATACTAATTATTTATATTAAATACTAGATATTATAGTTAATATTCTATTAGAAGAGCTATTTATTTCCTTTAGTACTATAGTTATATTTAATCCTTTCTCTACCTTATATTCTATTATTCTTATTATATTATTTTTCCCCCCTATATCCCTTAATACCTTTTACCTTTACCTAATAATATATATTAAAGATCTGCTACGAGCGCCTATAGCTTATTCTACTTACCCTAGCTATTCTTTCTTTATAAACCTCTCTTTCCTACCCTATTCCTTTAAGCTTGGAATTACGCCGCAGCCCCTTTGTAAAAAGACTATAATAAATTCACCTAGTTCGCAGGTATAATTCGGGAAATACTATATAAGTATTTTAACTTATACCCTCTACTAGTTAAAGAAAATAATATAGGAACCCTATACGTTCCTACTACTTATAAGTAAACCCTCTAAATATTACTATATAAAGTCGGATACGCGCCGTACTAGGGCTAATTATATTAGAGCTAAACGGGCTACTAAGGCTCTCGTAGCCTAGAAACGCCCTCGCTAAACCTTTTAGTAAGGTGCTATAAAAGCTACTATACGAGATAACTCCTTAACCTAAAAGGTTAACCTTCTAGTAAGGTAAATAGTATTATATAAGAGGTAACTCCTTAACTAAAGAGGTCTTTCCTAAGAGGTTCTTATAGCTAGAAGCATAAGAAGCTCTGCTACTATAAGTAGGGCCTTATGCCTCTCCCTCTTCCTTATCCTTATCGTTGATATAAAGTTAAAGATCGTGAGGCTATAGGTATATATAAGTGCGGCTATAGTTAGGAGAGTTATAATTACGTGACCGAAGGCTATATATTATTAGGAGGCGCGGAGTTAGAAGGTCTGTTATACTTAAGCAGGTAAAATCACTATGTAGTGGCTAGAGGCTACCCTATGCCTTTATTTAATACCTAGTATTTAGTAATTAACTATACTATAAAGCCTAATATAAAAATCACTTCTTTTAGTAGATAATAAGCCCTTATATATATCTTAAAGCTATAATTAATCTTAGAATATTAAAGTATAGAGAATAGAATATATAGTATTACTAATTAAACTTATTATATATATAGCGAAACCTTGCGAACGGAAGGTCTGCTAGCTATAGCTAGCGCTCCCTAGTAGAAAGTTATCTAAAGATTATCCTTTCAATAGCTTTAAAAGTAACTTAGTTATATTATCTATTAACAATATATACTTATAGTTAATTATACCCCTCTTAGTAACCTCTTATATAAAGTATTTTTAGACCTCTATATACTTTATATAGTTAGTTATAAAATCTCTCCTTATAAGTATAATTACTTTTAAATTATTAACTTATTTCTAAAGAGGCCCTTTAAGCTCTATACTAAGTTAGCTTAGGAAGCTATATATTTAAATTACTTTTTAAGTAGTTAGTAATATTATATACTCTTTAGCGTCTATAAGTAACTTAGAGACTTTTACTTCTTATTACGTTATTAATAAAATAGGCTAATTAGCTAGAAAGAAGATCGGACTTATTACTAAATATATTATATCTTTATAGCTTATATAGTTACTATTAATATAGCTATAGAGACTCTATGTATTAAGATCTCTAGCTTTATATTTATTATTATAGCTTATTATGAGAGAGGGTTTTATATTTATATGTTATATTAAGTACTCTATACTCTTCCTATATAACCTATTTAAATAATAAGAGAACTATACTTATCGCACTATCTTAAAAGATAGATCTAGCTATATTAGAAGTACTTTAGAGCTAATTCTATTATATACTCTCTAGTATTATACTTAGAGTTCTAGGTTAAGCGCTATACTTAAACTAGGTATTATAAGGTTAAGCGCCTCCACTTTTAAATATATTTATAGACTTAAGATTTACTTTAAACTCCCTTATAACATCTCCTAAATATATCTCTTAGATAATAATAGTCTTCTAATACTTCTTGTTAAAAGTAAGCTATATTTCAAGGAAATTATTAGTTACCTTAAGCTTATTAATCTCAATGTTATTACCTATATATATATAAATAGTATTAAAAGCTACTTCTAGTCTAGTATTGGAATATTATGAATATATATTACTATTATATTACTAAAAGGTTTATTATTATAAGATATATTTTTGGGCGTAGTAATATAACCCCTATATACTTATAACTTCGTCTATTATTATTTTATACCCTATTATAACCTATGTAGAGCTTTATAGAGTCTTATACCTTATTCTTAATCCATTTTATAACTATATAAGGGTATTAACTAAGCGTATTCTAGGTTTATAAAGACCTCTTTAATTAATAGGAAAGATATCATATAAACTACCTTCTCTCGCTCTCTATTTAAGTATATATTAATAAAGTCCTACTACTATATAGAATACCCCTTCATATATATATATATATACTAATTAAATCTACTAGAATACTATTTAATATGTTAAGGTATATATTTAACTAAACCCATCTTTAGGGACTTATAGACAGCCTCTTACTATAACCTATATTATATATTTTATAAGCATACTATAAGTCTTCTTATACTTCTATACCTATTTAGCTATTAATTAGAAGCTTCTTAGAGCTTCCTCCTTATTAAGTAATTATAGAACCCCTCTTTTAATTAGGCTAATTATCTTATTACATACTATATCCGCTTATAATTACTAGTTATTTATAAATCTATTTTAGACCCTTATATTACTTATTAGGTCAAAGTAAAGGTATTAAGGTGCTTTTAATTTACCCTTAAGGGGGCTTTATCTAAAAGCTATAGTATAAGTATATATTATATCTTCCTCCTCCAGAGAGTTAGTCTTCCTAATTAGAATATGTACTCTATATATTTACGATATAATAATATAATATAGTACTATAACTGTAGGCTCTACTTAGGTACTATAAGAATAGGTATCCATGTAGCCAAGGGGACTAAAAGGCAACCTGAATAATAGAGATTCATAGCCTAGGTTACGTTATAATAAAGGCTAATAGGTTTAAGCATAAGGAAACATTATTAATAAATCTCTTATTAGAATAAATTGTTGAATTATTAATGTTATTTCTAAGTTATAAATGGTTCCCTTAGTAAGTAAAAAGATATTCTAAAATATAGCTCTTAAACGGCTAATTATCAAGACTATTAAGCAGAATTATACTTAGATCACTAAGTGGTCCGTGCACTCTTTCTCTATATTTATAGCTATAAGTATATGGATTATCAATATATATATGTATAAGGTTATTGTTCATATTAGAATTTATATAGATTTTTAAAGCATTTATTTCTATAAAGAAATATTATTATGATTATCAATTTATATTCTTTACTTATTAGTATATGATCAAAGATATATTATATGGATATATAACTATATATACTATAGTTATTTATGAGACTTTCTTTGACGGTTATAAGGTTATAATATAAATGATTAAGATATACCTATGGTATTCCTATAGGGACTAATATATACTAGCGCTCTACTAGCTCTATTAAAAACTTATGAAGAATAATATTAAAGTAGATAATAATCTTATCCTACTCTAGTATCTATATTCTATATACTTAGTTTCTATAATAATAAATAGGATATTCCTTTTAGCTTATATAGTAATCTTCTCGCTCTTTCCCTATACCTCTAGATTAATATAAGTAAAGTAAATACTCCTAATAACTCCTAGCTAATATATATTAGGTATATACTCTCCTTCTAGGGTTAATAACGTCTTATAGAGCGCCTAAATAGGTATATTACTTAGTACTATTATTATAAAGGAGTAGTTAATAATATAGATTATTACTATAACTAGAAATAGCTATAGCTCTATTAAAGCTTTAGGATTTATACTTAAAATTCATAGTTCTTTTATTATAACTTAAATCAAATACTCTATAATCTTATTTTACCTATATATAATATACTAACTACCTAGTTCCTATCCCATTATTCTATAGAATAGCCTTAAGGTAAGTTAATATAAACTCCCCTATATTATCTATATAAATACCTTATATTATTATGCTAAGGACGTTCTTTTATCCTTAGAGATATATTTATAATTAGTAAGCTAGGGTATTCTTTATATCTATTACTATACTATAGGTTATATCCTATATACTACTATTAGTTACTACCTAGCTGCATATATAGACCGCTCCCGCGCGCCTACGCGCAGAGCCTCCTAGTTAGATATTAATCTATCTATACCTAATATATTACCCTATAGCCTCTAGCTATTATATAGTGATTTTACATGCTTAAGTATAATAGACCTTCTAACTCCGCGCCTCCTAATAATATATAGCCTTTAGTTATATAATTATAATTCCTAACTACCTTTCATAACTATAGCTATACTTATACGTGCCCGTTATACTAGATAGCCTCACGATTTTTAACTTTATATTGATAATAACGTGGGTTTTAATTATTTAATAGACTATAAAACTATTAACTTTTCCTCTTATATACTACCCGCGCGACTAATACTACCTCTATTACTGCTTCGTCCGCTAGAAGTTATTACTATCTGTACTATACTATTATTAGTAACGCTCTCTCTATGTAGTATAAGCTATACTTACTAATATTTACCTAGGCTACCTAGGCTACCTCGATCTTAATAATATAGAGGACCTACTTAAAAAAGGGCTACTCTATAGGGTATATAATAACCTACTAAACTTTTATTACTAAGTTTACTTACTTAGCTCTAATACTATCGCGCCTTATAGAGTCCCTTATAGGGGTATTAAGGTAAGCCCTCTTAAGGGCTATATTAATAATACGCTATCTATATATAGTAGAGTAGTTAATAAAGGAGCGGGTTTTATTAATTATATTAAAGCTAAACTCTCTAGTAATCCCCTCTATATTATTTATACTAAAGGGTATACCTCGCTTAGGCTTAGTATATTTATATATAAGGTCTAGTATTAATATAGTTAAGGGATAGGGATAAGGATAAGGGAGAGGTATAAAGCCCTGCTTATAGCAGAGCTTCTTATACTTCTAGCTATAAGAACCTCTTAGGAAAGACCTCTCTAGTTAAGGAGTTACCTCTTATATAGTAATATTTACCTTTAGTACCTTACTAGAAGGTCAACCTTTTAGGTTAAGGAGTTATCTTATATAGTAGCTTTTACCTTACTAGAAGGTTTAGCGAGGGCGTTACTACGAGAGCCTTAGTAGCCTATTTAGCTCTAATATAATTAGCCCTAGTATAGCGCGTATCTAACTTTATATAAGGGTTTGCTTATAAGTAGTAGGAATGTATAGGGTTCTTATATTATTTTCTTTAACTAGTAGAGGGTATAGGTTAAAATACCTATATAGTATTTCCTAAATTATGCTTGCGAACTAGGTGAATTTATTATAGTCTTTTTGCGAAGGGGCTGCGGTATAATTCTAAACTCAATATCACCCTATATTCCTATAATATCTAGTAGCATAGCTATAGTTGCTTCGATCCACGCGACCGACGTAGTTACCTATATAATAGCAAATATATTATAATAAGCAAATAAGCTACTTTTTCTAGCTTCTTTCTTAATACTATTTAAAGCTAATACGCTATCGCTAGCGCTTAACTACACCGCTACTAATATATTCGCACTCGTAGAGATCCCGCGAGGGATTACTAATACTAATACTACTAATGCTAATACTAACGCTCCTAACGGCTATATACGCCTTAGGACCCTTTATAATAGCTATTAATTAAGAGCCTTTCGCTAGGCTAGTCTTAACCGCCCTGCTATAAATATAGCGCTACTAACATCTATAGTAAGAACGCGTTATATCGCTATATAGTTATAAATAACTATAACCCTTAATAATATTCCTATGAACTCTACTATACTAGCTTCCACTCCTATAACGCCCTATTCTAGTATATTTATAAACCTTCGCTATATATACTATTGCTATACGCATAAGAGGGCTCTTTACCCTACTCTCTACGAGTTAGTACCCCTCTATATAGCTCTAATACCCCCCTATATAGCTCTACTACCCTTCTAAAAGGTTCTAAATCCCCTTATACTAATACCTATACTAATGCTAATGTAACTAAGAAGTCTCTATTACTATTCCTATAGAGTCTCTACTATGCTACTACCCTTACTAGCTAGGCTAGCTCCTTTCTTACTACTTACTTTTAGCTACTTAGGCCTTAACTACCTACTAAGCCTCTATATATCCTATCTATAGAGCTACGCTACTTCGAGCTATATATACTAATACCCCCGCTGCTTTAGACTACTCCTATATTACTAATACCTCTAGCTACTACTACGCTATTCGGCTCTAGCTTTAGCTATAATATACCGCGCCCTTTATACCTATAGCCCCCTCCGCTATTATAATACTTATACTTATATAAGATATATTATATAATAGCGAGGAACTACGACTTTAGGGAATTTAACTATATAGGCTTTACTTACTATAAGATAGATAAGGAGTCGGACTCTACGAGTAATATAGAGGACTCTATAAGCAATAGGGAGGACTCCCTAAGCAAGGAGGGCTCTATAAGTAATAATAGGGAAGACTCTCTATCTAAGGGCTCTAAAGATAGTTTAAGTAATACTAACGCTACTAAATATAGCTATAATAATAACGCTTACTACTGCGCTTAATATAGTAGCGATGCTACTAGTAATACCTATACTAACTATAGTAGCGATAATACTACTAGTAATAGCTATGCTACTTAATATAGCGAGGGCTATATAAGCCACTGCGAGGCTAAATATAGCGATACCTATACTAATAGCTATGCCGACGTCTATAGCGCTAGCTATATTAATATCTATAGCAATAGCTATGCTAATAACTATAACGATAGCTATACTAATAGCTATAGCAATAGCTATGCTAATAATAACTACGCTTTAGAGGGCTATTGTAGCAATAGCATAGATAATTATTAACCTATAGACCTACCCCCTTCGCGCCGCTTTAGGCGCGCGAAGCTATAGGTTATAGGATTAGGTTATTATTATTAATTACTATAATATAGTATTATTCGCCCTTGCGTAGCGTGTGCGCGCGCGCGTATAGCAATTAGGACTATCGCTCTTCTTTTATAGAGGGGTAGATATTACTATACTATAGGTTATATCCTATATGCTACTATTAATTACTGCCTAGATATATATATAGACCGCTCCCGCGCGCCTACGCGCGGAGCCTCCTAGTTAGATATTAATCTATCTATACCTAATCTATTATCCTATATTCCTATAGTAATATCTATAAAGATAATTACTTAAAGATTTATTTTATTACTTATAACTAGTAAAAGGTATATATAGTATTTATTAGCTTTATTTTTCTAATATCTATATAGTAAATATTTCTAGCTTTTTCTCTATAACGTCTAAATATTTATAGAGAGTATTATAAACACTTTAAGAGAGGCCTCTAGCTACTGCATAGTGATTTTACCTACTTAACTATAATAAACCTTCTAACTCAGCGCCTCCTAATATTAAATATAGTCTTTAGTCACGTGATTATAATTACTAACTACCTCTACTAACTATAACTATACTTATATATACCTATAGCCTCATAATCTTTAACTTTATATTAATAATAACGTGGTTTTAACTATTTAATAGACTATAAAACTATTAACTTAACCTCTTATATAATACTCGCGCACTACCCGCGCTACTAATACCGCCTCTATTACTACTTTATTAGCTAGTTATTACTATCTTTATAATCCTCTTATTTAATTTAGTTAGCTAATACCTTCGTAGCTATACTATTATTAGTAATACTCTCTCTATTAGTTAGTAAAAGCTATACTTACTTATATTCCCCTAAGGGGCCTAGGCTACCTCTACCTTCATAGTATAGAGGACGTGCTTAAAGAAGACCTACTCTATAGGGTATATAATAACCTACTTAGCTTCTACTACTAGGTCTATTTTATTAGTTATAATATAATTATAAGTATCCCCTCTAGGGGTATTAATAAGAGCCCTCTTAAGGGCTATATTAATTATATACTCTTTATATATAATAGAGTACTTAGTAACGGAGTAGGTTTTATTAATTAAATTAATATTAAACTCTCTAGCAAGCTCTTCTATATTATTAGTATTAAAAGGCATGCTTTATATAAGCTTAGCGTTCTTATATATAGGGTCTAGTATTAATATAGTTAAGGATTTATTATAGGTTAAATAAGGATAAGGAAGAGGAAGAGGTATAAGGCCCTACTTATAATAATAGAGCTTCTTATACTTCTAGCTATAAGAACCTCTTAGGAAAGATCTCTTTAGTTAAGGAGTTATCTCTTATATAGTAGTATATATAGTACCTTACTAAACGGTTTACTTTCCAGGGTAAGGAGTTATCTTATATAGCCTTTATAGTACCTTGCTTAAAGGTTTAGTAAGGTCGTTCTTATAAGAGCTTTAATAGCCCGTTTAGCTTTAATATAATAAGCCCTCGTATAGCATATATCTAACTTTATAATATTTAGAGGGTCTGCTTCTAAGGAGGAATATATAGGGTTCCTATATTACTTTCCTTAACTGGTAGAGGGTATAGGTTAAATAACCGCATAGTATATCCTAAATTATATCTATAAACTAGGTAAATGCCTTCTATTACGGAGGTTAATCTTTACCCTTTAAGAAGCTAGGCCTGCCTAAGAAAAAGGACTCTCTTAATACTATTAAACCCCTATATATTAAAAGCTTAAATCTAATTAGTCTTCTAAAGAATTAAGCTAATGTTCCTCAATCTAGATGAATATAGGTCTATATAGCTTATTTTAGTTTATATGACTCTTATTAACCCTTATTAGTTCTTATCAGCTCTTTATTAATAAACCCTATATATATAATAGGGCTCTAGCTAGTAGCTAGTAGGAACGGGTACTTATTAATATATTTATACCTTTATTTTAAAGATCAATAGAGTTAGCTATAGCTAAATGTAGTAAATAAAGTCTTAATATATAAAATAAGGTAGTTATTAAGAACTACTCTAAGTAATATAGTTATTACGGATTGCCTTTAATCTTTAAAAGATCTCCTTATTTATCTTCTTTATAAGGTACCTATAGATTTTAAGTAATATATAAGCTATAAGAATAAATAGCTATTCTTTAGTATAGTTTATAGTATACTTACCCTCTAACCTCTATTATCTCTCTTAATATATATAGCTTTAATAAGAGCTTGAGGTATATATAAAACTACGTATAAAGAGGAGAGTACTATATAAAGAGTATACTATACTATTTACGTATCTAGTAATTATCCTTACTATAAATCCTAATAAAGAGGTCTATTTCTTTAAGTATATAATAGGTACCTATTGGTATATTAATACCCTTATTAAGGTTAAATAGAGTTAGCTATAACTAGATTTAGTAAATAAAACCTTAGAATATAGCACGAGGCTTTTATTATTAAGAGCTACCTTAAAGCTTTCTAGGCCCTACTTACTTATCTTCTTTATAAGATACCTATAGGTATTAAATAATACATAAGCTAGCCCTTATAATTAACTTAGAGCTTAAAACTATCGCTAGAGATATATAGCTTAAGTAGATTTAGCTTATTAATACTATTTCTTTATAAGGTACCTATAGATTCTGAGTAATATATAAGCTAAAAAAGTAAAACGCTACTTATTAGTATAGCTTATAATATATTTACCTCTTATCCCTCTTTATTTCTCTTAATATATATAGCTCTAATAAGAACAGGAGATATATAAAACACTACGTATTAAGACGAGAGTACTATATAAAAAGACTACTATATTATTTACTTATCTATTAATTATCCTTATTATATATCCTAATACGAAAGTCTATTTCTTTAAGTAGATTAAGCTCGGAATTACGCCGCAGCCCCTTCGCAAAAAGACTATAACAAATTCACCTAGTTCGCAGGCATAATTCGGGAAATACTATATAGGTATTTTAACCTATACCCTCTACTAGTTAAGGAAAATAATATAGGAACCCTATATATTCCTACTACTCGCAAGCAAACCCTCGTATAAAGTCGGACGCGCGCTACACCGGGGCTAATTATATCGGAGCCGAACGGGCTACTAAGGCTCTCGTAGCCTAGAAAAGAACTTTGACTCACAAAGCCACTATATAAGATAACTCCTTAACCTAAAAGGTCGACCTTCTAGTAAGGTACTAAAGGTGCTACGAACGCTACTATACGAGAGGTAACTCCTTAACTAGAGAGGTCTTTCCTAAGAGGTTCTTATAGCTAGAAGTATAAGAAGCTCTACTACGAGCAGGGCCTTATACCTCTCCCTTATCCTTATCCTTATCCCTTAATTATATTAATACTAAACCCTATATATAAATATACTAAGCCCGAGCGAGGCACGCCCTTTAGTATAAATAATATAGAGGGGATTGCTAGAGAGTTTAGCCTCGATATAATTAATAAAACCTACTCTTTTATTAACTACTCCGCTATATATAGAGAGCGTATTATTAATATAGCCCTTAAGAGGGCTTACTTTAATACCCCTATAGGGGACTTTATAAGGCGCGATAGTATTAGAGCTAAGTAAGTAAACTTAGTAGTAGAAGTTTAGTAGGTTATTATATACCCTATAGAGTAGCCCTTCTTCGAGCAGGTCCTCCGTATTACTAAGGCAGAGGTAGCCTAGGCAGCCTAGGCCTATTAGGGCTTAAACGTTAGTAAGTATAGCTTGCGCCGACTGCTTTAATATAGAGAGAGCGTTGCTAGCGGACGAAGTAGTAATAGAGGCGGTATTAGCAGCGCGGGTAGTGCGCGAGAGGAAAAGTCGATAGTTTCGTAGTTTATTAAATAATTAAAAACCACGTTATTATTAATATGAAGTTAAAGATCGTGAGGCTGTCTAGTGTGACGGGTACGTATAAGTGCGGCTATGGTTAGGAGAGTTACGATTACGTGACTAAAGGCTATGTATTATTAGGAGGCGCGGAGTTAGAAGGTCTATTGCACTTAAGCAGGTAAAATCACTATGCAGTGGCCAGAGGCCTTAAGTAGATAATAGATACTTATTAGTTTATTAATACCCTTATTACTATTAAATAGAGTTAGCTATAACTAGACTTAGGGGATAAAACCTTAGATTATAATATAAAGCCCTTATTACTAAGGACTACTTTTAAGCTTTCTAGGACTTACTTACTTCCCTTCTTTATAAAGTATTTATAGATTTTAAGTAGTATATAAGCTAGCCCGTGTTATTAAGTTAGACCTTAAAGCTATCCCTAGAGATACATAGCTTAAGGAGATATAATGTATTAATTCAACCTCTTTATAAGATACCTATAGATTCTATGTAATATATAAGCTATAAAAATAAAAAGCTATTAATTAGTATAGCTTATAATATACTTATCCCCTATCCCTCTTTATCTCCCTTAGTATATATAGCTTTATTAAGAGTAGGAGGTATAGAAAAGACTATATATTAAGAAGAAAGTATTATATAAAGAGATTACTATATTATTTACTTATCTAGTAATTATCCTTATAATAAATACTAATAAGAAAGTTAATTTCTTTAAATATAGCTTACTAGTACTACGTCTCTATAGGGTACCTATGGATTCTAAGTAGTATATAAGCTATAAAAATAAAAAGCTACTTATTAGTATAGCTTATAATATATTTACCTCCTATCCCTTATTATCTCCATTAGTATATATACTTCTAATAAGTATAGGAGCTAGTAGCTAGCAGGAATAAGTACTAATTAGTATATTTATACCCTTATTAAGGTTACATAGAGTTAGCTATAACTAGACTTAGTAAATTAAACATTGAAATATAATATAAAATAGTCATTAATGACTATTTTCAATAAGGTAGTTATTAAGGACTACGTTTAGCTTTTAAAAGATCTCCTTACTTATCTTCTTTATAAGTAGTATATAAGCTATAATAATAAATACTTACTCCTTACTATAGCTTATAATATACCTACCTCCTATCCCCTATTATCTCTATTACTATATATACCTCTAATAAGAGCGGGAGGTATATAAATAATAGTATATCAAGAGGAGATTACTATCTAAAGAGATTATTATACTATTTATCTATATTAAATACTAGATATTATAATTGATATCCTATTAAAAGAACTAATAGCTAGCGCTCCCTAGTAACCTTATAAAACGACTACTATTACTTATAATATATATATTTAGAGTAGCTCTAAGATATAAGAGACCCTTTTATAGATATATCCTAGTACTAGTATTATATTATAAGGCTAATTATAAGACTAGATATATATACTAAAGCTTATAAAGAGCGACCCGATGGTATATATATTAAGGTTTAATAAATTATAATATAGATAAGTTACTAATAAGTAGGTAGTATTATCTCTACTAAAGATACCATTTAAGTCTTTATCTAAGGAGAAGAGCACTAATACTATAACTAAGCTATATACTAATAATTAAAATATTATAAAGGTATTATTAGATTAGTTAAGGCGCTTATAGTAGATCTATACTATAAGGCTTATATAACTAGTAAGATAAAGGCTATACTTATAACCTAAGTAAATAGGATATCTAAAGAGAATAAGAAGATAGAGCTTAAGAAGGATTAATAAAGCTATAGCTACTTTAGGTATAAGTATATAAATACTATATAGTATAATTATCCTAACTATAGTCCTAAGGATAAGGATTTATTAATATTACTAAATAGTAATAAAAAGATAGACACGCCTAAAAAGGGTCTTCAAAAGAGGACCAGAAGGTACTAGAGTAAGTTTACTATACCTTTATAGACTCTAATAACTTCTAGGCGGCTTAGAATAACCTCGTAGTATACCTAGTATATATAGGGGAGTCTATAGAGACTAGATATTAGGAGAGTATTCTAAGAATAGTTAAGTGTAATTATAGCGCTTAGCTATAGCATATAAGCGCAAATATATATATAATTATTAATATATTATAATATAATAATAACAGGTATATGCTACTAATAACTCTATATATAATTTTCATAAGAGGAGGTAATATCTAGTCTAAGTATATAGGTAGAGTTACCCTATACTTTAATAATAGGGATTAATATAGCTATAAGATATATTATATATACTAACCTTTCTAGTTAGTATATTTAATAGCGAAAGATTATACCTTAGTAGAGATTACTATAATTAGAACTAACTAGTAGGTATTAATAAGTAAGCGTTTATAATACCTAATATTTAATAATAAGGTTTTAACCTTAATATGACCTATAAGTAAGATTTAAATATATAGGTTATATATATTATATAATAGAGGACTAAGTCTAAGCTCTACTATTATAAGCTAGGGTACCTAGGCTTTAGAGAGATAAAGAAAACTATTAACATAATAAAGTAGTATATAATAACCCCTAAGTTAGTAGTCCTATAGCGATATAAAATATATAATTATAGTAGCTATGCCGTCGTTAGTAAGGCTTTCTCTATATTAAAGTAGTTAGCATAAGCTCTACTTACTAATATTCCCCTAAGGGGCCTAGGCTACCTCTACTATAATAGTATAGAGGACCTGCTTAAAGAAGGGCTACTCTATAAGGTATATAACAACCTACCTAGCTTTTACTATTAAGTCTACCTACTTAGTTATAATATAATAGCGAGTATCCCCTCTAGGGGTATTAATAAGAGCCCTCTTAAGGGCTATATTAATAATATACTCTCTATATATAATAGAGTAATTAAAAAAGGAGTAGGTTTTATTAATTATATTAATACTAAACTCTCTAGTAAGCTCTCACGCGCTATTAGTATTAAAGGGTATACCTAGCATAAGCTTAGCGTTTTTATATATAAGGTCTAATATTAATATAGTTAAAGGATAAGGAAGAGGGAGAGGTATAAGGCCCTGCTCGTAGAGCTTCTTATACTTCTAGCTATAAGAACCTCTTAGGAAAGACCTCTCTAGTTAAGGAGTTACCTCTTATATAGTAGTATTTATCTTTAGTATCTTACTAGAAGGTTAACCTTATAGGTTAAGGAGTTATCTTATATAGTAGCTTTCGCAGCACCTTACTAGAAGGTTTAGCGAGGGCGTTGCTATAAGAGCCTTAGTAGCCTATTTAGCTCTAATATAATTAGCCCCGGTGCAGCGCGCGTCTAACTTTATATAAGGGTTTACTTATAAGTAGTAAGAATATATAGGGTTCTGATATTATTTTCCTTAACTAGTAGAGGGTATAGGTTAAAATACCTATATAGTGTTTCCTAAATTATACCTACGAACTAGGTAAATTTATTATAGTCTTTTTGCAAAGGGGCTGCGGTGTAATTCCGAACTTAATAAAATATATAATCTCTTAAAGTATTTATAATTCTCGCTATATATACCTAGGCGATATATAGAGAGGCTAGGAGATATTCCTTATATTAATATTAGAGAAGTAAAGCTAGCGAAATACTTTAAATACTTTTTACTAGCTATGAATAATAAAATACGTTTTTAAAGGCTAGCGTGCTAACTATAAATATACCTCTAAGGATAGAAGAATACCTTTAGTATAATAATAAAAGTTATCAATATAGATAATATAGGGAGTTTATAATAACTTACCTCGAGGCTATTTTATAGGATAATAAGATAAAGGTAGAGTCTTTACTACTATATATATATAAATAGAATAGTATTATAGAGTATATAATCTAGATTATATTAAATAAGGTATATACTTTAAGTATTAATCTCGAGGTCCTAGCGGAGCTAAAGCTATTTCTACTTATAATAATAATCTATATTATAATAAGCTATAGAGTAGACTATATTCCTAATATAAGTTAGCTAAAGGTTATTAGAAGTATATATTCTACTTATATTAATCTTAAAGTACTAGTAAAGAGCGAGAGGATTACTATATAGGCTAGAAAGGGTATTCTTATTAGGTATTATACAGACTAAGTATATAGAATATAGGCACTAGAGTAGGATAAGACTATTATCCGCTCTAATATTATTTTTTATAAACCTATAATAGAGCTAGTAGAGCGCTAGTATATATTACTACCTAGTTAGGGCCTATAGTTATAGCGCTATATATATAGTATTATAGAGGAGATATCATAGGTATATCTATAAATTAGAGATACTAACTCTCTAGAGGAAAACTATATTATATATACTTATACTATAGCTTTTATCTAAAACTACCTTCAAGGTAAACTAGAAGTATCTCTATAGCCTTACCTAGACCTAATAACGATTTTAGAAATATAAAATAGGCTTATAAATAACTAGAAGGTATATATAGAAGTAGTATTTAATAAGATATATACCTTAGTTAAGAAAGGAGGGTTATAGCTTATTAATTAGGAGGAGGTACTAAAAACCTTCTACTTATTAGCTAAGTAGGTATAGAAGTATAAGAAGGCTTATAGTATACTTATAAAGCGTAAAGTATAGATTATAGCGAGAAGCTTTCTATAAGTCTCTAGGCGCGACTTTACCTAGATATATACCTTAATAGTATAGCCTCTAGCTACTGCATAGTGATTTTACCTTCTTAAGTGCAATAGACCTCCTAGCTCCGCGCCTCCTAATAATACATAGCCTTCGGTCACGAGATTATAATTACTTACTACCTCTCCTAACTATAGCCGCACTTATATATACCTATAGCCTCACGATCTTTAACTATATATTAATAATAACGCAGTTTTTAATCACTTAAACTATAAAACTATCGACTTATCCTCTCGGGTACTACCCGCACTAGTAATACTGACTCTATTACCGCTTCGTCCGCTAGCTATGCTATTATTAGTAATACTCTCTCTATATTAAAGTAGTTGGCATAAGCCGTACTTACTAATATTTAAGCCATAATAGGCTACCTCTACCTTAGTAATAAAGAGGACTTACTTAAAGAAGGGCTACTCTATAGGGCATATAATAACCCGCTTAGCTTCTACTACTAAGTTAGCCTACTTAGCTCTAAAACTATTATACCTTATAGAGTCCCCTATAGGGGTATTAAGATAAGCCCTCTTAAGGGCTATATTAATAATATACTCTATATATATAGCGGAGTAGTTAATAAAGGAGCGGGTTTTATTAATTATATTAATACTAAACTCTCTAGCAATCCCCTATATATTATTTATATAGCCTCTGGCCACTGCATAGTGATTTTACCTACTTAAGTGCAATAGACCTTCTAACTCCGCGCCTCCTAATAATACCTAGCCTTCGGTCACGTGATCTTGCTAACCACGTTTCCTAACTATAGCCGCACTTATACGTGCCCGTTATACTAGAGAGCCTTACGATCTTCAACTTTGTATTATTAATAAGGTAGTTTTTAATTATTTAAACTATGAAACAATCGACTTATCCTCTTATATACTACCTATACTACTATTAAATACCGCCTCTATTACCGCTTTATCCGCTAGAAGTTGTTACTATCTTTATAATCCTCTTATTCGATCGGGTTAGCTAACGCCTTCGCAGCTATGCCGTTATTAGTAACGCTCTCTCTATATCATAGTTAGCGCAAGCTATACTTACTAACGTTTAAGCCCTAATAGGCCTAGGCTGCCTAGGCTGCCTCTGCCTTAGCAATATAGAGGACCTGCTTAAAGAAGGGCTACTCTATAGGGTATATAATAACCCGCTTAGCTTCTACTACTAAGTTAGCCTACTTAGCTCTAATACTATTACGCCTTATAGAGTCCCCTATAGGGGTATTAAGGTAAGCCCTCTTAAGGGCTATATTAATAATATACTCTATATATATAGCGGAGTAGTTAATAAAGGAGCGGGTTTTATTAGTTATATTAAGGGTAAACTCTCTAGTAATCCACTCTATATTATTTATACTAAAAGGTATACCTCGCTTAGGCTTAGTATATTTATAGATAGGGTCTAGTACTATTATAATTAAGGAATAAGAATAAGGAAGAGGGAGAGGTATAAAGCCCTACTCGTAGTAGTAGAGCTTCTTATACTTCTAGCTATAAGAAGCTCTTAGGAAAGACCTCTTTAGTTAAGGAGTTACCTCTTATAGAATAGCGTTTATAGCACCTTATTAGAAGGTTAACCTTTTAGGTTAAGAAGTTATCTTATATAGTAGCTTTTATAGCACCTTTAGTACCTTGCTAGAAGGTCGACCTTTTGGGTTAAGGAGTTATCTTATATAGTGGCTTTGCTACGAGAGCCTTAGTAGCCCGTTTAGCTCCGATATAATTAGCCCCAGTATAGCGCGCGTCCGACTTTATATAGTGATATTTAGATAGTTTGCTTATAAGTAGTAGGAATATATAGGGTTCCTATATTATTTTCCTTAGCTAGTAGAGGGTATAAGTTAAAATACCTATATAGTATTTCCCGAATTATACCTATAAACTAGGTAAATTTGTTATATTCTTTTTATAAAGGGGCTGCGGCGTGATTCCGAACTTGATATTGTTTATGTTAAAAGGCATACCTTACTTAGGCTTAGTATACTTATATATAAGGTCTAGTACTAAAATAGTTAAGGGATAGGAATAAGGAAGAGGGAGAGGTATAAGGCCCTACTTATAGAGCTTCTTATACGTCTAGCTATAAGAACCTCCTAGGAAAGATCTCTTTAGTTAAGGAGTTATCTCTTATATAATAGCATTTATAATACCTTACTAAAAGGTTAACCCTTTAGGTTAAGGAGTTTTTTTATTTAGTAGATTGTATAGTACCTTACTAGAAGGTTAACCCTTTAAGTTAAGGAGTTATCTTATATAGTAGCTTGTATAATACCTTACTAGAAGGTTTAGCGAGGGCGTTATTATAAGAGCCTTAGTAGCCCGTTTAGCTCTAATATAATTAGCCCTAGTATAGCGTGCGTTTAACTTTATGCGAGGGTTTGCTTCTAAGTAGGAATATATAGGGTTCTTATATTACTTTCCTTGACTAGTAGAGGTTATAAGTTAGAATACCTATTTAATATTTCCTAAATTATACTTGCGAACTGGGTGAATTTATTATAGTCGTTTTATAAAGGGGCTAGGGCGTAATTCCGAACTCAATACCTTAATATTATAAATAATATTATAGTAGCTCCTGCTAGTATATATATAATAGAAGGGATATCTTATATAGTAATAGGACTTTATTAGTATATACTTAAGAAGAGAGCTGGAGGAGGTAGTAAATATAATACCCTTCTTATTAATTAGGGAGGTCTTTACAAACCTATAATATACTAAGCTAGTAGCTTTACATAGGTATAAGGCAGATTAGGAAGAGGGTATTGGACTTTATAAAGCTCTATATAGGTTATAATAGGGCAGGAGGTAATAATAAAAGAAGTTGTAAGAGATCCTCTAATAAGTAGGGTTTATACTACTATATTTAAATAACACGACTTACTATAATAAGACTCTTAATATTATAATAGGTATATATATTAATAATATAATAGTATATAAACTAGAAGTAGGTCCTAGCGCTATTGATAAGTATATAAGTAATAGGATCGAGGTTAATAACCTCAGAGTACCTAATAACTTCCTTAGTATATAACTTACTTTTAATAAGGAATATAAGAAGATATTCATTAGTTAAGAGATATATTTAACTAATATAATAAGAGAGTTTAAAGTAAAAGTTAGGTTTATAAATATACCTATTACTATAGGGGCGCTCGACTTTATAATCCCTGGTATAGATACTACGCTAGACCTAGAACTCTAAGTATAATACTAGAGAGTACTTAGTAAAGTTAGGTTTAGAGCGCTTATAATATACCTAGATCTCTCTCTTAGTATAGGAGTATAGGTATAGTTTTCCTATTATCTAAACGGATTATATAAGAAGGGTATAGAGCGCTTAATATAATATATTGATATAAACCCCTCCTTATGAATAAGTTATAATAATGAATATAGAGATAAAGACCTCAATAAATAGAGTCTCTATAGCTATATCAATAGTAACTATACTAGCTATAAGGATAAAACGCATTTAATAATAGGTTAGATACTCTTTATAGCTAATAGCCTGATCTTATAGAGGTCCTAAGAATAAGTAATAGTCTCTAAGTTATCTATAGAGGCTAAGTACTATATAATATTATTTATTACTTTAGAGGCGCTTTAGGTATATAATTTCCTAAGTAAACTTAGTATAAAGCTTAGAGAGCCTACTTATATATAATTTAATAATATAGGAATAATTATACTTATTAAGGGGGAGTTTATGAATAACTATATAAAGTATATATAGGTTTATAACTGATTTATAAAGAGGTTACTAAGCGGGTAAGATTAACTTTAAATATATACTATTAATAGAAAATATAGCTAACCTACTTATAAAACCGCTTAGAAGGATAATCTTTAAATAACTCCATAAGAAGAGTAATATAAAGCTATTTAGGGCTAGCGCTACTATGGAGAAGTATTCTAAGGTAGTTTAAGCTTTATAAAACTAGGCTCTTAGTGAGGAGAAGTATTATATTTATGAATAGCGCTATATTATAATAAGCGGGCTACGCGTGGTATAATATTAGGCTATATATAGCTTAGAGGCGTTACATATAATATAAGGGCTTATTTATATATAATAAGAGCGCGGGTTATATTATAAATAGGTATAAGGATAGCGTCGCTTATATAACTATAATTAATACGCTCGTTTTAACCCCGGTTTCTAACCCCTAACTACGCATAGGGTCCTTATTATTAGATAAGCCGCTTCTTCTTTTTTTAAGAGACTAATTAACACTAATACGCTATCGCTAGCGCTTAACCGCACCACTGCTAATATACGCACGCTAGCAGAGTTCTTTATAACTTCAAGAGATCCCGCGAGGGATTACTAATGCTAACGCTCCTAATGCCTATATACGCCTTGGGACCCTTTATAATAGCTATTAATTAAGGCCCTTTCGCAAGGCTAGTCTCGCCCTATACCTCCTCCGCCCTGCTATAAATATAGCGCTACTAATCTTTATAATAAGAACGCTTAATATCGCTATATATTTATAAATAACCATGCTTAATAATACTAATACTACTATAGACTCTGCTATACTAACTTCCCTTTATTGAGCTCGGAATTACGCCGCAGCCCCTTCGCAAAAAGAGTATAATAAATTCACCTAGTTCATAGGTATAATTCGGGAAACACTATATAGGTATTTTAACCTATACCCTCTACTAGTTAATTAAAATAATATAGGAACTCTATACGTTCCTACTACTCGTAAGCAAACCCTCTAAATATTACTATATAAAGTCGGATACGCGCTATACTAGGGCTAATTATATCGGAGCTAAACGGGCTACTAAGTCTCTCATAGCCTAGAAACGCCCTTGCTAAACTGCTAGTAAGGTGCTATAAAAGCTACTATATAAGATAACTTCTTAACCTAAAAGGTTAACCTTCTAGCAAGGTACTAAAGGTAAATACTACTATATAAGAAGTAACTCCTTAACTAAAGAGGTCTTTCCTAAGAGGTTCTTATAGCTAGAAGTATAAGAAGCTCTACGAGCAGGGCCTTATATCTCTCCCTCTTCCTTATCCCTTAATTATATTAATACTAAACCCTATATATAAAAACGCTAAGCTTGCGCGAGATATACCCTTTAATACTAATAACGCGCGAGAGCTTACTAGAGAGTTTAGTATTAATATAATTAATAAAACCTACTCCTCTTTTAATTACTCTATTATATATAGAGAGCGTATTATTAATATAGCCCTTAAGAGGGCTTTTATTAATACCCTTAGAGGGGATACTTATTATTATATTATAGCTAAGTAAGTAGACTTAGTAATAGAAGCTAGGTAGGTCGTTATATACCCTATAGAGTAGCCCTTCTTTAAGCAAGTCCTCTATACTATTAAGGCAGAGGTAGCCTAGGCCTCTTAGGGCTTAAACGTTAGTAAGTATAGCTTATACTAACTACTTTAATATAGAGAGAGCGTTACTAACGATAGCATAGCTACTAGTAGACGAAGTAGTAATAGAGGTAGTATTAGCAGCGCGGGTAGTACGCGAGAGGAAAAGTTAATAGTTTCGTAGTCTATTAAATAATTAAAAACCACGTTATTATTAATATGAAGTTAAAGATCGTGAGGCTATCTAGTATAATAGGCACGTATAAGTGCGGCTATGGTTAGGAAAGGTAGTTAGTAACTTAGGAGGTTATTAGGGATCACGTAACTAAAGGCTATGTATTATTAGGAGGCGCGGAGTTAGAAGGTCTGGTATACTTAAGCAGGTAAAATCACTATGCAGTGGCCAGAGGCCAACTTCCCTTTATATAATGCTCTCTTTTAGGATATTTATAAACCTTCGCTATATATACCTTTTCTATACGCGCGAGAGGGCTCCTAGCCCTACTCTATGCGAGTTAGTACCCTTCTAAAAGGTTCTTAATCCCCTTAAAACGCTAGTATTAACGCTAAGGTAGCTAAGAAGTCCGCGCTACTATTCCCATAACGTCTCTATTATACTACTACCCTTACTAGCTAAGTTACCTCCCTTCTCACTACTCGCCTATATATACCCCCTTAGATACCTATAGAGCTACGCTACTTTAAGCTATATATACTAGCGCCCCTGCTACTTCGAGGCGCTCCTATCTTATTATAAAGGCTACCCCTGCTACTTTAGACCGCTCCTATACTAATAACGCTCCTAGCTACCTATATACTATTAGGCTATAGCTTTAGCTATAATACGCTACGCCCTTTATAACTATAACCCCCTGCGCTACTATAGCTCCTATATTCCTATAGGATATATTATATAGTAGCGAGGAACTTTAACTTTAGGGAATTTAACTATATAGGCTTTGCTTACTATAGGATAGCTAATATAAGTAATAAGGACTCTACAAGTAATAAAGAGGACTTCCTAAGCGAGAAGGGCTCTATAAGTAATAATATTAAGGAAGACTCTCTATCTAAGGGTTTTAAAGATAGTTTAAGCGATACTAATGCTACTAAATATAGCTATAGCGATAATAACGCCCACGACTACGCTAAATATAGTAGCGATAATACTACTAGTAATAGCTACGCTAACTATAATAGTAATAATACCGCTAGTAATAACTACGCTACTAAATATAGCGAGGGCTATATAAGTAACTACGAGGCTAGCTATAGCAATAGCTACGCTGATATCTATAGCAATAGCTATACTAATAGCTACGCTAATAGCTATAATAATGGCTATGCTAATAATAACTACGCTTTAGAGGGCTATTATAGCGATAGGATAGATTATTAACCTATAGATTCACCCCCTTCACGCCGCCTCGGGCGCGCGAAGCTATAGGTTATAGGAATAGGGTATTAGTACTATTAACTACTATAATATATTATTATTTACCTACGCATAGCGTTCGCTTGCATATATAGCAATAGGGACTATTAGTCTTCTTTTATAAAGGGGTAGATATCACTATACCATAATTATATCCTATATACTACTATTAGTTACTACCTAGCTATATATATAGACCGCTCCTGCGCGCTTACGCGCAGAGCCTCCTAGTTATATATTAACTATTAATAACCTAATACGTTACCTCTTATTCCTATAATATAAGTAGTATTTACTCTTTTAAAATAAAAGGGTATATACTAAGTCCTTCATAAAAACTATTTAAATTAGTTAATTATAATATTCTAACTCCTAATTCTTCTCTCTTTTTCTCTCTTCTTAAGTCGGTTGTTTATATTATCTTAAACATCTTTATAAATAATTATTAGAGCTCTCTTGTTCAGAGTATCCCCTCTTTAGAGTTAATAAGATCTAATGAAACAGGAATTAAGTATTTTAAAACCTCTCCTCTATATAATCCCTTTTTTAAGAAGGTTTTATTTTTAGAGAAACCTTTTAAACAATCCTTTCTTAAGAAGGTCCCCTCCTTATGAAGCCCTGCTAAAAGAAGTAAATAAAGTAAATAAATCTTAGTCTCTTCTTAATCAGTCCTCTTTTTAAGGAAGTAAGTAAATAGTCCTTTCTCGAATCCCCTCTTTAGGGATATAAGTAATCCCTTTTAAAAGGTCCTTATTTGAAGGAAATAAGTAATATAAGAGTATAATATAAGAGAAGGAACTAGGTTATTAATAGGAACAGGATCAGGTAATAATATCTATAAGTTACCTAATATATAGACTAACTACCTAAGGCTATAGTACAGGGATAATACTTATGATTAAGGCATAAAGCCTAGCTTAATTACTTTAGATAACTTCTAAATATAGCTCTATCCCTTCTTCCTAATTGCTAATAGTACTAATACCTAATCTCCCCCTACTCCCTCTCCTTCTTCTTTACTCTAATACTAATTGGCGATCCTAGTCCCTAATAGCTTTAAGGCTATTATTAATTATAATATATATAGCTAAGTTAGGGTATTTAACCCTAAAGTGACTAGCTTAGCTAGGATTACTAGCTATATTACCTACTATACTAGGAAGTACCCCAAGGTTATTAACTATAAGCTAACTTTAAAAGCAACTTCTAGGATATTATTAAGATCTTGAACTATATAGACTTCCAAATTCAATAGTACTTTAGAAGGTTCTCATTACTAATAGTAGATTTATTACTTATAATAGTAGTTAAATTAAAGATAACGTTACTAATATAATTCAATAAATTAACTCCTACCTATAGAGTAATAATGAATTTAATTTAGTTAAATTATACTACCTAGTAATTATTGAAAAGTATAGTTAAGACCTTAATCTCTTTACAGAGATTACTTAGGATAATAAAACCCGTCCCTTCCTTATTATTACTACTCCTATATAATACTAAAAGCTCTTTACTACTCCTATATCCTCTATATATTAACCCCCTCATCCCTCTCTAGTAGAGACTATAAGTATAGCTAGGTACTGATAGGGATAGGTATAAAGAGGTAAAAAGGTATAAGAATATTTAAGAAATGGAATATGGGTCAAAATACAGTTATACGAGGATATTCGTAAATCCGATACGATATTAACATAGAGGGGAAAATCTAAATACAGATTAGTATATATATTAAATAATAATACTATATCTAAAGCGTTAAAAAGCTAGTAGAAAAGGTAGGTATAAGTAGGTAGTAGTTTCGCTAGGGCCTCCTATGCGCTTAGGCGCGCTTTGTTATATATATAGTAGCGTGAAACCTGGCGTGGTCTCAGCTATGCGCATATCGGCGCTTTATTATATATATATATACCTAAGAACGCTTAGACATAGCGTCTTATTTCGCCTTATTTCACCTTACTATACGTATAAACCTTAAGCTTAACTATTTAGAATTTATTAAGCCCTAGTCGTATAGTATCGAAGGGTATACTATTCGATGCGAAGTTTAGAGCCAAACCTAAATATATACTTTATTTTACTATATCCCTTATGTTTATAGAGCTATAGTACTCTACACATATAATAATAAAGTAATTACTTTACTCTATTTCCTATAGAGACTACTTAACCCTTTTCATTTTAAAATACTAGGGATAATACCTAATATCTTAACTCTTTAAGACTAGAACTAATAAGCCTAACTCTTATTAAATAAGATTCCTTTATTATACTAACTTAGAGTCTTATTAAGCTTTATAGTAATAATAAACTTAAGTATAGTATTGATAAGATAGATAGATTAGACTTAAACCCCTTTATTCTTATGGATAATTATATTAAGCTAATATCTTACTATAGCAATATACTCAAGGGCTTTCTCTTATATTCAAAGGAGATGTCTCAAAGTATTATTCCTTATAAAATACTACTAGATACTCCCTATTACTGTATATTAAGATAGGTATATATATAACTAATCTTTTTTAAAATAGAGAAACTCTATATTATTAATAATAATTTAAATGAAAATACTATATTACTTAATCTTATGTATAAACACCCTAATCAATCTATTCCTAAGAACCTTAAGATCATATTTAAAACATACTGTACTATTAGACCTACCCTGCGTAAGGAATTTAATATTAAGAATAGCTCCCTCTATTATAGGATTCAGAGCGCTTATCAGAGAGTCTGAGGGTATAAACCTACTCTCTATAAGTAACTTATCAATCTATAGGACCTCTATAATTCCCAATACTGTATTATTAATACTATATCTTAAATAAGCTAAAGCTAACCTATATAATTTATAGCTTTAGAAGATCTTAAAAAGTATAATATAATATATAGGGCTGGCAACTACCCGGCCCACGGGTCCCATGGGTACCCGCCAAATGGGTAGGTAGTTATAGGTGGTACCCGTGGGTAGCAGTAGTTACCCATGGGTACCTATGGGTTAAGTGGGTTTAGGTAATTGAGCCTATGGGTATAGTGTGAATACTATACCTATGCGTTTGGGTAGCCTATAAGTAGGGTACCTATAGGTAATTTATATTTTTTATTAGAAGTCATAGACACTTTCTCTAGTAATTAGCCTAAATAGTAGGTATATTATATACTACTAGAATGATTACTCCTGCTTGCTTGTCTCTAAGCACCCCTTTCTTTACCCTTATAACTTAAACTACTAATTACTATAAACCTTACCTGCCTTTAAGATAGCTTTAACTAGTTCAAGGTCCTTAGGTATAATAGTAATATATTTAGCGTAGATAGTAGTAAGATTAATTACTAACTTTATTAGTTTAATAAACTTAAGAAATTAAAGGGATATATACTCTTAAAAACGCTAGAAAGAAGGCTCTCTAAAGACTCCTATAGAGCAATAATAGCTATCTTCTCCTAGTAAAGGCTACTATTACTAAAGCTAATATTATTACAGATCTCCTTATAAAGTTACTAGAAGGGGAGCTTAGGGATAATAAGGTTAGTTAACTTCTAGTAAGTCCTAATCTTATAAAGAGCTTTAGCTAAAGTAAGTTAGTTTATAGCTATTTTTTATAGTAATCTAAGCTTACTTCTAGGGCGCTAATAGTACTTCTTCTTAGCTTAGCTAGGAGTAAGAGATTAGCTAGGGAGAGACTTTCTAATAGACTTTCTAGCTATCCTCTTAGTAACCTTAGTAGGTCTAGTCTTCCTAGCTAAAGAAAGCCTAGTTATTTTCTTAGCTAAGGAAGGCCTAGTTCTTTAGGTATTTTAACCTAGAGTTAGAGTAGTAGTAGTAGAATTCTAAGTAGGATTGCTAGTACCCTAAGGAGGATTAGTAGTATCTAGAGCGGGATTAGTAGTATTCTAAGGAGTATTACTAGTATCTTAAGGATTACTAGTACCCTAAGGATTAGTAGTATATAGAGCGGGATTAGTGGTGTTCTAAGGAGGATTAGTAGTATCCTAAGTAGTAGTAGTAGTATTCTACGCTAGAGTAGTCTTCTAAGCTAATCTAGTAGGCTTCTTTATAGCTTAAGAAGCCTTATACTATATTTTTAAGCCGATAGAAGCTATAGCTTAGATAGATATTAGTATAAATAATTACTATAATTAATTAGGAGGATAATTACTAGTCGGTATATTAGATAGTTATAGGTTATAGGAGGAAGGTTAAGAAATTAGAAAGGAATTTAAGATATATAATAATTTTTATTAACTTAGTAAGAAGGCATAAACCTAATTATTAAGAATTTTAAAGTACTTAGTAGGAAGGCGTAAACGTAATTATTAAGGATTTGAAAATTTATAAAATCTATTATTATTTAACTAAGTATTATAAAAATATAGGAGTAAGCTTATTAAATAGAGAATCTTCTAGATATTATTATAAAAAAGTTTAAAGTATTCTTAACATTTATCTTTTTAGAATAAAAGAGGGGGAAATTATAATAATTAACGCGCTAGCGTATAGACTACTAGTTATATATTTGATTTTTTTTAATATTTGAAAGCTAGGAAAAACTTCTCTCTTAATAAATACCTACCTAATTACTATAACTATAATAAAAGGGTAATTATAGCTAGTATAAGTAAGGTACTATTATCTTTCTTAATAAATAACTAATTTAGCTAATATTCTTAGTTATTTAGTAAGTTACCTTATAAGATATCCTTAGGATATAATTCTAGTATATTCTACTTACCTTTATAGTAATCCTTTATACTAATCTACTATAGGCTAACCGCTTAGGTCTAGTGCAGGAGTAAAGCGAAAAGTAGACTTAGAGTATTCTAAGAATACTAATACTAAGAAGTCTCGCTAGCGAATTAATAATATAAATAAGGCTTAAAAGGAAGTTAGTCGCACTAAGAAGGCTCTTAGGTAGTAGAAGGCCTATAAACTCAAAGCCCTTAAGGCTTTAAGTAAGTAGACTAATAGTTCTATAGCTAAATATATTAAGCTAGAAGCTTAAGAGATCTAATAAATCGAGGCCCGCTAGTAAGTATTTTTATCTATGAATTTAGTTAAAATACTGATAATTCTATAGTATATCTAAGGGAACTTACCTAAGCTAGCTTCTCGCTAGAATAGCTAGCGTAGACTCCTCTAGCTGCTATAATACTATAGCTAAAGATAGAGATAAGGCTTGGGAAGATATCCCTATTAATGATATTAATGGGGATACCTAGATAAATCTGTATAATGTTAAGGGGTTGCTTAATTTCAATATAGGTATTAATAATAAAATACCTATTATTAATATTGCTAAGCAATCTGTTGTAATTATTAATAAGCTAATGTAGGTAAGTAAATTACTATAAATAATTACTATAATTACTAATAATAATAATAAATATAGGAAAGCTATATCCGAGAGTACTACTTCGTCTATAATAATTAGGAAGTTATACTCGAGAGACTCTATATTAAGCTTAAGCGTCTTTTAAGCTACGCTATTTTTACTATAGCTATTATAAATAACTATAGCTTAATTCAACTAGGCTATAATTATCTAGTAGCTAGCAATATCTTTACTAAGGAGGAGGTACTTCTTTAGTTTGCTCTCGCTAAATACTAGGAGCTTAAGCGCCTCTCTAAGAAGAAGTAGAAGTGCTTAATCCTAAATACTTCTATTAAGAAGATTAAGATATAAGTAATATATTACTATAGTAATCTTTTGTTATTATACTAATTAAAATAGCAACTTTGCCTTAGTGTACTATCCTGCCCTTAAGATGCGTAGTATATTATATACTATAGCTAAGCGCTGCTATACCCCTACCTTTAAGCTATTAGTTAAGGCTATATTTGCTAAAACTACTAGTGAGGTAGTTAAGAGAGGGATTTAGGAGCTTATAGGTTTATTCTAGCTTTGGGATAACTTTACTGCTTTTAATTAGGTAGTTAGCTTCCTATCTAAAATAGATAGTTTATTCTCTGCTATTCTATAGCTAATCCCCTTCTTCCTTTAGCTTAGGCTTGCGCGGAATAATACCCCTTATAACTAGCTATAAGTTAGTAAGATAGCTTAGGAGCTTACTCGTTAGCTTAACTTTTCGCTCCAAATAGTAGAGCTTTATTTAGATTTAAGAATTAGTAGTAGCACTAGGAATAGTAAGTAAGTAATTATTATAGTAATTATTTAAAGTAATCTAAGTAAACTAAGTAGAGCTTTATTTAGATTTGAGAATTAGTAATAGCATTAGGAATAGGAAGTAAGTAATTATTATAGCAATTATTTGAAGTAATCTAAGTACACTAAACTAATCTAGTAGTCTATACTACTATTTCCTTTATTAATTGCTTTACTAAGTCGATATCCTTCTTCTATAAGGTTATACGCTTAGTATAAATCGCGCAGAGATTTATATCTACTAATATGAATAAAGTCCTATAGTATAAAGATTAGGGTATCTCTTACTTTTAAATATATTAATAAGGAATTACTCGCTAATCTTATAGAGAGCCTCTATAGCTTATGATTAGAATTAAACTTAATAGCGGTTTTTAAGAGGAAGACTTTATATTATTTCTCGAACTAATCTTATAAATCTACTTCGTAGGATTAAAAGATTAGTTATCTTTCACTGTTTTTCAATCTTATGAAGTATAGTTACTATACTTCTTAGTAATAGCTTAAGAGGATAATTATATTACTTATTACTAGGTCTCTATTTACGAACTTTCTATTATTTTATAATTTAAATTAGCTTCTTTTAAGCTATTTTTAGCTACTATCTCTTTTAGATTTATAGTAGATAACTATTATTCGTTCTTTAAGCTAACTTAGTTATAAGATTCCGCTTAAGGGGTAGTAATTCGATCTGAGATTAACTACTAAGATCTAGGCTACCTTAGGTAATATATATTATATATCTTATACTCCGTTATAGCGTTTCTAAAATCTCTCTAACTAGCTTCTTTTAGGCCTTATTTTAATTATACTCCGCTTTTAATAAGGGGGTTTAAATTAGTAGTAAAGAGCTCCCCGCCTTTGATAGAGAGTTCCCTTTAGATATAGAGCTAGTTAGTAAGCGAGGTATTAAAGGATAAATAGAAGTAGAAGAAGAAAAAAGATAGGGGATTTGGATCTAACTAGATTTAAACACCAAATAATTACTTATATAATTATAAGTTATTTTATGTTTATATTTACCTTATAGCAATCTATAAGTTATCTTCCCTTCTATATCCTTAGTATACTATTAATAATAGTAAGTTCTCCTAGGTCGGACCCTTATAGGCTAGACCCTTTTGGATTAGATACTTCTAAGCTACTAGATACTACCTAGCCTATAATAGCTTGTTCCCCTCCTACTAGCTTATAGCTATACTTTTAAATTATTATTTTTATTCTTAAAACTACTTAAGTTTGTTTTATATTTTAGAAATCTCTACTATAATATCTTAAATAAGTTCTACTTAAGAGATATACCCTATAGTTAATAGTTAATAGATTAAAGCGAAAAGAAATAGCTAAATTATTTTAGACTCTCCCTCGTAGGACTCCTTATTAGGCGTAACTCTACTAGAGCTACGATTTAATCTGAGGAGAGCTAAAGTTACTCTATAAATATTATTAATAATCTTTTACTTATCTAGTCATTAAAAACTCTAGTATAAGTACTATATAACCATATCTTCACTTGAAAGCATACTATTATATATAGAAGAATAGAGGCCTCTGGCTACTACATAGTGATTTTACCTACTTAAGTGCAACAGACCTTCTAACTCCGCGCCTCCTAACAATATATAGCCTTCGGTCACGTGATTATAACTCTCCTAACTATAGCCGGAATATATAGACCTATAGCCTCACGATCCTTAACTTTATATTAATAATAACGTGGTTTTTAATTATTTAAACTATAAAACTATTAACTTTTCCTCTTGCGCACTACCCGCGCTGCTGTTAAATACCGCCTCTATTACCGCTTCGTCCGCTAGAAGTTATTACTATCTTTATCCTCTTATTTAATTAGGTTAGCTAATACCTTAGTAGCTATGCTATTATTAGCAACGCTCTCTCTATATTAAAGTAGTTAGCATAAGCTATACTTACTAACGTTCGCCTAGGCTACCTAGGCTACCTCTACCTTAGTAATATAGAGGACCTGCTTAACGAAGGGCTACTCTATAGGGTATATAATAACCTACTAAACTTCTACTACTAAGTTTACTTATTTAGCTTTAATACTATTACGCCTTATAGAGTCCCCTATAGGGGTATTAAGGTAAGCCCTCTTAAGGGCTATACTAATAATACGCTCTCTATATATAGCAGAGTAGTTAATAAAGGAGCGGGTTTTATTAATTATATCGAGGCTAAACTCTCTAGTAATCCCCTCTACGTTATTTATACTAAAGGGCGTGCCTCGCTTAAGCTTAGCGTATTTATATATAGGGTCTAGTGCTAATATAGTTAAGGATTTATTATAGGTTAGATAAGGATAAGGATAAGGGAGAGGTATAAGGCCCTACTTATAGAGCTTCTTATGCTTCTAGCTATAGGAACCTCTTAGGAAAGACCTCTCTAGTTAAGGAGTTATCTTATATAGTAGCTTTTATAGCACCTTACTAGGAGGTTTAGTAAGGGTGTTGCTATAAGAGCCTTAGTAGCCCGTTTAGCTCTAATATAATTAGCCCTAGTGCGGCGCGTATCCGACTTTATGATATTTAGAGGGTTTACTTATAAGTAATAGGAACATATAGGGTTCTTATATTATTTTCCTTAACTAGTATAGAGTATAAGTTAAAATACTTGTATAGTATTTCCCGAATTATGCTTACGAACTAGGTGAATTTATTATAGTCTTTTTGCGAAGGGGCTGCGGCGTAATTCCGAACTCAATAGAAGAATAGAGGAAACGCGATACCTATAAGTTTATTAGTATCTTTATAGCAATCTTTTATAGTAATTATAGTTTAGGAGGCTTATAATATACCTACTTTAAAATAATAAGTATTAGTTTACTTTATTATTAGCGCTAACCTTTCTCTTAATTCCGTTATAGATATTACCTTTAAGATCTTTTATTTATATCTTAATCTACTCTACTACTTATCATTATAATACACCCTCTAAAAATAGGTATTTAAAGAAGCTTTGTAGATCTAATAAGTAGCACTTTAGTTAATTCCTCCTAGTACCTATATCTCTCTTATAATTAATATATAGAGTACTCCTAGCTTAAAATACTCTCTACTTAGTATTCTTTATTATTTTATCGATTAGTAATAGAGGTTATAATAAGTACTTCTTAGTACTATTAATATAACTAATAGATATATAGTAATTAAGCAAGCAAGAGCTATATTAAATCTCCTTAAGGGGATACGCTAAAGGATATAGAAAGCTATTAACCTTTAGACTATTTTAGTAGATAATATAAGTTCCTTTAAGCCTAAGGTCTTAGCCTAGGAACTTATAAAAGATTTAGTATCTCTTATATAGCTGATATACTATATTCGCTATTTAGTATATACTTTTAATCTAATTATTAGAGCTATTTTAGAGTCTCTTTAGATCCTTATAGTAGATATATCTATAGAGTCTTAGCCCTTAACTACTCGCTCGAAGGATAAGCAAGACTCTAATAATAATAACCTATTTAGCTTAGAAAGCTAAGATCTAGATATTATAGAAAGTAGTTCTCTTAGTCTATTTAGAGATATTCTTTAAAAGGTAAGTAACTATTAATATTTAGAAATATTTATCTACTTATTAATAGTCCTATAGATTTAGTCTCTAGGTCTTTCTTTAAAGCTATATAGTAAGAAGATATAAGAGCTTCTTAACCTCTAGAAGTCTACTTAGAAAAACTAGCGATTACTACGCCTACTTCGGGATATTAAGATAAGATAGAACTCTACTATACTAATATATATTCGCATAAGAGAGCTAAAGATAATATTTTAGCTTAGGTTAAAAAGCACTCTCTATATCCTTAGTTTACTTTTACTAAGGCTAATTAGGAAGCCTCTAAAATTTTACTTAATATTACTAGCCCCTTTTTGCTTTTTACTAACTTACTAAGCTAGTTAAACGACCTTACTCCTCGCTATACCTTTACTTTATTATAAGTTATAATAGTCTACTTAGATCTTTATGCGACTATACTAAAGGAAAAGGTATTATATCAAGACTATACTTAGGTAATAGTACTTTAAATCGCTACCTAGAACGGACAAGATAAGCTATCTAAGTATAGTAAGAAGCTTATTAACGAGGAGTCTTTTAAGGTATATAGTATTACTATATTACTTATACCTAAACCTAGGACCTTAATTATAAGTACGTGCGATATAAGATTCCTATTCGCTAACTACTTTAAGGACTTTCCTTCTTTAATTATACTCCGGACTCGAGTATAATAAGACTTTCTTAAGGTTTATACTAAGTAATACTATAAAGATATAGAGCGCTATAGTATTAGCAACTAAGCTATAACTTAGGGATTATAGTATAGCTATATAGTCTACTATTATATAGTCTAAAGAAAAAGGTATTTATAGTAATCTAATATATTAATTAATTATACTAACTAGTAGTAGGGAAAGCTATTAACATCTCAAGAAGCTAGAAATATATATAACAACGTCTTTAATACTAGTATAATATATTACTATTTCGCTAAAACTATAGCTAATATAATTAGTTATATATCCTATAGAAACTATATAGCAATTTTAGGTTTACTTCGAAAATAGTAACCCTAGATTCTATAGTATCTATTAAATAGCTCGAGACTTCTTGTCTATCTAACTAGCTTCTATCCCCCTTAAATACTTATTTAGCCTTGCTCGCTATATTTACTATTACTCTCCCTTTAACCTTTTAGCTAATACTATCTTTAATATTCTAACTATTAAGATTAATTAGTATAATAAGGCTTAGCTTTCCTAGGTAATACTTAAAGAGATCTCTAATAATACTAATATTACTAATACTTTTAAGGAGTAGTAGTATATTATTAGAGAGGCTTTTAATTACTCTTCCCTTTTAGAGAAAGATAATATTAAGAAGTATCTTCGGATCTTTAATAATATATTAAACCTCTCTAGTATTATTTTAAAGGAGAGTAATAATAGCTAGTATTTAAGCTATATCTAAGGATAAGGATAAGGATATTTTAGATAGCTCTATAGATAAGCTACTATTTCCTTTATCTAGTACTTAATAGCTAAAATACTTAAGTTAGCTATCCTAGCTAAGCTAGTTACTTATATCTCCTATATCCTAATAAGTACCTAACTTATCTATAAGCTACTCTTCTAAGTTAATAACTAGAAAGCGGAGAAGAATAACTCTACTAATAGATATAAGCTCTTTATCTAATAGCGAATAAATTTATATTATCTTAGTTATAGTAATTATTTATAGTTATCTCACTTATATTTTCACTAAAACCTAATTATAAGATACTTTTATCTATAGGTAGTACCACATAGTATTAACCTATAGGTACTACTACCCATGGGCTCATTAACCCATGCGTAATTAAAGTGGGGCTACCTATGGGTAGTTTGGGTCTACCCATATAGGTACCCGTGGGTAGTTAGCAAGCCTAATAATATATATAATACTAAACGCGCTTAGCGCAGTTAACCTACTAAAAGGGGTTTAACGTGATTAAAGCGTTAAATATACCTACCCGTAGTAAACCTCTTTAAGAGTGGCTTATTAACTTTAAGGAGAAAACCTTCTAAAATATAGATCTTTTACCTATATCCTTTATACTGATTATATAGATTATATTAATTAGTAATATAACCTTAATAATTTGCTATATCCTCTTATAACTAAGGGTATATCCCTTATGATTAAGGAAAATAGTTAAGCCTATAATAGCTATAAGAATACTATAGGTATATCTTATAAAATCCAATTATAACCTTATAAATTTTCAATAGACTTTAATAAAAGGCTATAGTATATATAGTTATATTTTTATAAAGGATATCTTTTATAATATAGTAGTAGCTATAAAATATAAACTATTAATTATTAAGCTCGGAATTACGCCGCAGCCCCTTCGCAAAAAGACTATAATAAATTCACCTAGTTCGCAGGTATAATTCGGGAAATACTATATAGGTATTTTAACCTATACCCTTTACTAGTTAAGGAAAATAATATAGGAACCCTATACGTTCCTACTACTTATAAGTAAACCCTTGCATAGAGTCGGACGCGCGCCGTACTAGGGCTAATTATATTAGAGCTAAACGGGCTATAAAGGCTCTTATAGTAACGCCCTCGCTAAACCTTCTAGTAAGGCGAAAGCTATTATATAAGATAACTCCTTAACCTAAAAGGTTAACCTTTAAGCAAGGTACTAAAGGTAAAAGCTACTATATAAGATAACTCCTTAACCTAAAAGGTCGACCTTCTAGTAAGGTATTATAAACGCTACTATATAAGAGGTAACTCCTTAACTAAAGAGGTCTTTCCTAAGAGGTTCTTATAGCTAGAAGTATAAGAAGCTCTGCTGCTATGAGCAGGGCTTTATACCTCTCCCTCTTCCTTATCCCTATAACCTATAATAAATCCTTAACTATATTAGCACTAGACCCCGTATATAAAAATGCTAAGCCTGCGCGAGGCATGCCCTTTAATACTAATAATATGCGAGAGCTTGCTAGAGAGTTTAGTATTAATATAATTAATAAAACCCGCTCCTTCTTTAACTACTCTATTATATATAGAGAGCGTATTATTAGTATAGCCCTTAAGAGGGCTCTTATTAATACCCCTAGAGGGGATATTTACTATTATATTATAGCTAAGTAAGTAGACTTAGTAATAGAAGCTAGGTAGGTTATTATATACCCTATAGAGTAGCCCTTCTTCGAGCAAGTCCTCTATACTATTAAGGTAGAGGTAGCCTAGGCCCCTTAGGGGAATGTTAGTAAGTATAGCTTATACTAACTGCTTTATTATAGAGAGAGCGTTGCTAACGACGGTATAGCTATAAAGATAGTAATAACTTTTAGCGGATAAAGCGGTAATAGAGGCGGTATTAGTAGCGCGGGTAGTGCGCGAGAGGAAAGTTAATAGTTTTATAGTCTATTGAATAATTAAAAACCACGTTGTTATTAATATAAAGTTAAAGATTATGAGGCTGTGAAACTATTAATTATAATAGTATTCCATTCTAGAAATGAATACTTTAAAAGTCTATTTAAATTTATTAATAATACCATTATATATATATATTTATTTATAGCTCTTATGTTTATAGCTATAACCCTTATAGTTATAGCTATAGCCTTCTAAAAATAGCGTACGGACTACTTAATAATCTAAGCATAGTTCTGCTTAACAATTAGCTATTTAATAGGTATATTTCAAAATATCTTTCCCCTTACTTACTAAGGGAATAATTTAGAACTTAGAATGAATATTGATGTTTAAGAATCTTTTAATATTTATTCTAAGATATATTTATTAATAGGTTTATACCTCCTTGTACTTAAATCTATTACTCTTTATTATAAGTAAAACGAGGCTATTAATATCTACTATTTAAGCTGCTTTTTACTCCCGTTTGCTACCTAGATATCTATTGTTATAGGTTATAAGCCTAGCCTAAACCTATTCTAAGATATCCTACTTATCTAGCTACCTTAATATTATAATAAATACCTTCAGCCTATACCCTACCTTAAGGCTACCTATTTAAGGCATTCGTTTAAAGGATATAGCCTCTATGCTACTTATACTAAGTTAGAAATACTAGCTAGTCTAGGTTACTAGCTTTGAGATTTTAATACCTCCTATAAGAAGCTGTTCAGAACCCTGAATTATTTAATTATACCTCTATAAATATCCCTACCTCTTAAAACAATATATTTACTAAGCTATTTAATCTTACTTTAGTTAATTATATCTTTAAACTATTACTCAGCCTTTATACATCCTAGTTTATCTATATCTATACTACTATTTAATCGAGGCCTAATCTAGGCTATATACTAGTAGTTATTATAAGAATACCGAAGGTGTATCTTAATAGTTTCTATGATAACCTTATAAAGGTCGAATAGACCTTAACAAATAGCTATAGTATATATAGTTGTATATATAAAACATTTCTCTAACAACATATTTATTACTATAAATTATAATATAATAACCATAAAGGTATTTCCTTCAGGGAATAAATACTTTAAAAGTCTATACAAATTCTAATAATATATCCAAATATATATATATATATATATATATTTATAATCCTTATACCCGTAGCTAAAAATATATAGAAATTATGCATAGACCACTTAGTAATCTAAGCGCAGTTCTGCTTAATAATCAGCCGCTTTATAGCTATATTTTAGAATATCTTTCCCCTCACTTCGTGAGGGTAGGATTTATAACTTAGAAAGAATATGATTGATATTAACAATTTAATATTAAATTACTCTATCAAAAGTCTATCAAAATTATTACCTTATACCTAAATTTATTAGCTTTTATCATAATATTACCAAGCCTATTAATATCTATTATTCAGGCTGCTTCTCAGTCCCCTTCGCTAACAATCTCTCTATTCTTATAGGTTAAACGCCTAGCTCTAACCTCTTTAATTACTTTATACTAGCCTAGCCTCCTCAAAACTATAATAAAGACCTTAAACCTATACTCTACGTTAAGGCTACCTATTTAGGATATTCTTTTAATAGATATAGCCTCTATACCCCCTATATAGAGTTAGAGATACTAATGGGACTAGTTTACTAGCTTCGAGATTAATATCTATCATAAGAAGCTTCTCTAAACCCTGAACTATTTAATTATAGTACTATTGATACTACTACTTCAAAACGAGACGATAATTTAGCTAAGCTATTCGACCTTGCTTCAGTTAATTATATCTATAGCCTATGCCTAAGCCTTTATAGGTCCCGGTTTACCTATATCTATACCGCTATATAAGCTCGCAGCAGAGCTTCTTATGCTTCTAGCTATAAGAACCTCTTGGGAAAGACCTCTTTAGTTAACGAGTTACCTCTCGTATAGTAACGTTCGTAGCACCTTACTAGAAGGTCGACCTTTTAGGTTAAGGAGTTATCTCATATAGTAGCTTTTGCCTTACTAGAAGGTTTAGCGAGAGCGTTACTATAAGAGCCTTAGTAGCCCGTTCGGCTCTAATATAATTAGCCCTAGTATAGCGCGCGTCTAACTTTATAATATTTAGAGGGTTTGCTTATAAGTAGTAGGAATATATAGGGTTCCTATATTATTTTCCTTAACTAGTAGAGGGGATAAGTTAGAATACCTCTATAGTATTTCCTAAATTATACTTATAAACTAAGTGAATTTATTAGAGTCTTTTTACAAAGGGGCTGCGGCGTAATTCCGAACTCAATACCGCTATATAATCGAGGCCTAATATAGGCTATATACTATCTATTATCTTAACTATAGAATCGCCTTCTACTACTTAACACTCTCTACTCAAAAGCCCTAAAAGAGGAATAAAAGAGGAGGATTATAACAAGTTAAACCATTAACCTCTAGGTTTAATAATAACATTATATTATATATAATAAAGCTATATTTAATACTATTAAGCTATATAATATATCATCACTCTTATCCTATTATTATGAAATTAATACTATACTAGGGCCTATATATTATCCTCTAAAGGCTATTATAATATCTAAGTTGAAAGTGTAGCTTCCTAAGCTATCTAGATCTAATAACTATAAAGTCTAGTCTATACGTATTAAGGCCTTACGTATTGGTAAAGATATAAGTATAGACTTATCTAAGCCTATAGATAATAGTAATATAGATCTAAATAATAAGGCTCCTAGCTATATATAGCCTTTTTGTAATAATAGGCCCTTAAGGGTTATAAATGGTAATATAATAGCTTTTAATACTTAGGAATATCTTAATGACCTATATAGGCCCACAGGTTTTACTAATAAGTCCCTAACTTATAAAGAGTTATCTGATACTACCTTAAGTAATTTTAACTCTATAGAAGAGTATATAAATACAATAAAGGGACTGATGGATAACCTTCAATATAATAGGCTTAAATTACTTAACTAAGTAGTTATAGTATACATATTAAACAGCCTAGATAAGGAATATAATAGGTTTATAACTACTATTACTCAAAGCCTTAGGGCTGATAAGGATGCCTATATGCTTAATAGTCTATTTTCTAATCTATCAGCTAAATTAAGACGTAAGGGTAAAGTAGTAAGTTTTACTACTAAAGATAATAATAAAAATAATACTAATAATAACAATAAAAACAATGTTTACAAAAGACCTTAGAAAAAGCCAAAAGGTTTTTACTATAAAAACTATGAAAAGACTAGCCATACGGAGGATACCTATGCCCTTTTTATATCCTAATAAGGCCCCAGCATAGTGAAATAAAAATAATAATAAACTTAATAAAACAAATGCAATATCTACTTCTACTACTAAAGAGGTTAATATACCTACCTCAATGGTAATAGAAGAAACAGAAGAAGAAAACAATACTTTCATAACCCCCTATATATCTATCAATCAAAACGTTGATAGAAACGAGGATCCTGTGGACCTTAACGACTATAATAAAGGTCAAGAGTTTAAAAACGTAAGTTATATCCCTTAATAATCCTTATAATAATAATATAACTAATAATATAACCTTAGGTACTTTGATATAATAGAGTATTTTAACTAAGGAAAAGCATTTAGAATCAAGGCGTTATAACTCAATTAATACTATATTTAATATCGATATAGCTACTACTAAATATATACCTAAACGCCACACTTGTTTATGTAATAAAAAGTCTATAAATACCTCTATAAAGTAGGGCAAAGCAAACCAGCTTACTTCTACTATAAGGGGAGATTTAAATATTTTCCCTAATAATAATAAAATAATATTAAAAGACGTCTATTATATATGTGAACTAGATATTAATTTACTTAGTTAGAGTCGAATTAACAATATAGGTATAGCCTCTATTATATAGCAGAAACGTATTTTATATAATATATATAAAGATCGTATTATAGCTACGGGCTATGAGCCTAATAACCTCTATCTCTTTAAAGTACGCTTAAATAGGAACAAGGTACCCTTGAATCAGGGTTCTAAAGCCGGAAGAATAATAATAATAATAATAATAAATTACTCTATACGCAATCTATAACTAATAATAATAACAAAGATCTATATAAACTATAGCATAACCGTTTATGTTATATTAGCGGCCTCTAGCCACTGCATAGTGCTTTTACCTGCTTAAGTGCAATAGACCTTCTAACTCCGCGCCTCCTGATAATACATAGCCTTCGGTCACGTGATCCCTAATAACCTCCTAAGTTGCTAACTACCTCTCCTAACCACAGCCGCACTTATACGTGCCTATAGCCTCACGATCTTTAACTTCATATTAATAATAACGTAGTTTTTAATTATTTAATAGACTACGAAACTATTAACTTTTCCTCTCGCGCACTACCCGCGCCGCTAATACCGCCTCTATTACCGCTTCGTCCGCTAGCTATGCTATTATTAGTAACGCTCTCTCTATTTAGTATAAGCTATACTTACTAACGTTCCCCTAAGGGGCCTAGGCTACCTCTGCCTTAATAGTACAGAGGACCTGCTTAAAGAAGGGCTACTCTATAGGGTATATAATAACCTACTTAGTTTCTATTACTAAGTCTACTTACTTAGTTATAATATAATAGCGAGTATCCCCTCTAGGGGTATTAATAAGAGCCCTCTTAAGGGCTATATTAATAATATACTCTCTATATATAATAGAGTAATTAAAGAAGGAGCGGGTTTTATTAATTATATTA
>JAVHLU010000191.1:0-79652 GCA_036785755.1 Colletotrichum ledebouriae | reverse complement strand
TTCCCCTCTACTATTTAGTTCCTTTATATATAGAGGGGTTATTTTAACCTCTATTCCTTTTATATAGGTCTAATCCTTATATCCTATATAGCTTATAAGTAAAATTACTAACCTCTTAACGTCTTATCTAATCTTATAAATAGAAAGTCCCTTTTATTAATATACCTATTGCTTAAAGGTATATAGAGCGAGTAGAACGCTACTATAGGTCTTATTAATATATAGAAATATAAAGAGCTAACTAGTATACTTATCCTTAAAAATAAGGAGCTATTAGTTCTAGTTAAAGCCTTTAGAGTAGTTAAAGAGATCCTATACGATTCTATAGTAAGGGTATATTACTTTATCTTCTAATATTTATCTTAAAATTACCTATTTAGTATATATAACTACGTAGTATTAGTACTATAGGCGCGTCGGGCCTTTAATTCTTACCCCCTAAGCTATATATACTAGCTACGCTAGAGCCTTAGGGCTAAGAAACCTACTTCTAAGGTACTAAAGTATTATATTATTACTCTAGTCTAGTAGTAGTATAAAAGAGGTATACTTATATATTATAAGTATATAGTTTATATCGTTAATAATAGTATTAATACTTTAGGGAATCCGCTTAGGAATAGAGTATAAGGAACGAGGCTTATATTTAAGGAAGGCGAGGTTCGCTTTCCTAATAAGTTTCTTAATTATAATACTATTCTTATAGGTTCTAAAGCGAAGTATATAGTTATACCCTAAATACTAAATACCTATTTTCTAAAGTAGCGCTTTAGAGATAATATTAATATAAAAGTTCTCTATATATCCTATATTATAGAGTATAAGGTCTTTTATATTTATACTTTTTAAGCTATTAAGAGCGTTCTTAATAATTTATATACCTTTTATAATAATTAGGTATAAAGCTGTTTTAGAATTAACCTATTCTCTTTTATAATACCTAATTAAGGAGGGGATAAGTAGGGACTTATTATTTATAAGGTATATTCCTTTATAGTTATCTAGGACTATAGACTTATATAGTATATAAGGTCCTAAGTAGGGGGTTATAAAGATACTTAGGTATTCTTTATCTAAGTTAACTATATTATCCCTAACCTCGTTTAAGAGGGCTATATAGAAAGTAATTATTATTATATTAATAGGGTAGCTTAGGGCTATATTAGATTTCTTAAATAAACCCTTATTACCCCCCTTATTATTTTAGTAGTTTTTAGTTTTATAAGGTATAGTATATAGCTAGCCCTTATAAGCGAGTTCCTTATAAAGATTAGTAAAGTATAGGTTATTATTTAACTAGTTATAGATCTAAGCTACTTATATATCTATTACTAATATATAGGGGCCCTTCTAGTAATATCTAGTTAAAATAGCTTCTAAGTAGTTATACTTAATATTTAGCTATTAATAGCTTAACCTATACGGGTACTATTTACTACTAGATATATTACTAGTTATAGGAATACTTAATAAGTTAGCCTCGTTTATATAGCTAGCTAGTATTATAAAGACCCCTATACTTTATCCTTATAACCTCGAGTAGAGTATATCCTTATATAAGAGGTCCTTAAATATATTAATATATTAGCTTATATTAGAGACTAGTATCCCCGCTCGCTTATATTTAAGAATATTTATAATTTCTATATTAGCTTAAGTAGGTATAAAGTAATAACTTATTATTTAAAGAAAAGTTTTTAAAGTAAGGGTACTACTTACCTTAAGAAGCTTAAGCTAGGTAGTATAGAGGTAAATACCCCTAAAGTCCTTAATCTAAGCATTAGAATTAATACTCCTATTTACTTTTTCTAAGACTTAGATATACTCTTCTTAAATAGTAATAAGGGTATTAGCCTCGCTTAGAGTATAGTAATATTTAAGATTAATAATAAGGCTATATAGGGTTATATCCCTTTTAGTAAGAAGTTCTATATATATAAATATAATAATATTATAAGTAATAATCTCTATAACTAGATAGTTAATCTATTTAAACTCCTAGTCCTTATAGGTTTACTTAAACTCTTATATAATAAGTAAATAAAAGTATTCTAGGTATTATTCCTATATACTTATAGTATTCTTATTAATTATAACTAGGGCGGTTAGAGGCTAAAGGGGTTATAATTCGTTTATCTATATCCTAGTAATAAACTTAGGAGTAGTCTTAGAAGTAATATTAAAAGTAGCCTCTTTTAAAGCCTCCTAGTTAAGTAGAGCGATATATTAATTATAAGCGCTCTTCTCTTATAAGTATTAAGTATTAGTATTTTAGTTTTATTAAATAATATATAAGTTAAGAGTTAGAGTTTCTAATGAGGTCTTACCTAGGTATAAAGATCCCTTAGGGTTATCTAGGTTAATATACTTCTAGACTCTAATAGCTTAAGCTTTAGCTTAGATTATAATATACTAAGTAGTAAAATCCCTATATATAATTAGCTAGTATAATATTATAATAATAGTAATAAAAGATATTATAGTTAAGGTTATTTAGAAATAGAGGGTTTATAGTAATAGAGGATAGTATATAATAAGGAGGAAAGAAGGAATAGGAGAGAGGAAGTTTTAGTAAGTACTTTTAATAATAAAGGCTTATTTTAAAATAGTAATTAGAGGTCTAGTTAGAGCTAGGCTTATAACTATTAAGAAATATCCTATAGGGCTATATTTATAATTACTAAAGAGCTTAATCTATTATAATAAGAGTAGCTATAATATAGTTACTTATAACTATAGTTAGAGGAATAACCCCCGGAATAAGGTCGCTCCAGAGCTAACGTTAGTTACGTGCCGCGCTAGGAACGGGCGATGCTAAAGGCATCACGATAAATAATGTGCTATCTCTTATCTTCCCCATGAGCCAAGCGCTGCGAGGAAGTGAGACGTCGGGTCCGTTGGGCCCAAAAGGCGGCGGAGATGCATTTGGTGGCGGAACATCATCGTAGATCTTGTTCCTGAACTCAACACTGGGGAGTTCCAGAGGCGGGCCCTTCGCCGGAGCGCGAAAAGATTCATCCTGGATGTATTTGAGTCCGAATAAATCCAGAATAGCCTTGGGTGGCTTGGGCATTGCTGCCTGCGAAACTGTCAGACTCGGAGGCCATGCTTCTTTCCAGAAGACTCCTATGTCATATCTGGTAGGGATCAGGAACGCACCATGAGAAGAGCAAGTGTCCCCCCTGCTGAGTGACCCCAAGTCACGATGTTTTCACCGTTCAGCTTGACGCCGGCGTCTTTGGCAAGTATTCCCGGAAGATTCGTCTGCGCCCACGCATAAGCATCTCTCGAATCTGCGACGGGCCCTTCATAGGCGGAGATGGTAGGGGCGAGTCGGTAGTTTGGGGACACCACTGCCCCGAACCCCAGCTCGAGCAGTTTTTGTACGTGGCTGGGCTTTATCATGCCTTTGCTTCCGACAACAAAATTCCCTCCATGGTAATAAATGGCTGTGTCAGATTGTCAGCGTTCAAACTCCCAAAACCAAGCCTGGAGAAGCAGATGGGGGGTGGTGCACCGATTGGTTTCGAGGTGTTCGAGCCATCTGACTCGTAGTAGACGTCTGCCTCGATGGGATCACCACTTGACACCTTCTTGTACACGTAAGTGTTCATCGGCATGTTGGACTTGAAAAGGCTTTCCTTAGTTTTTTTTTTTTTTGGGATATCTGTGGTGATCTGGTGAAGGTATGCAGACTTCGACGAGACAACGGAGATTCCGGTCGGACCGCGATTTTTGAACATGGGTGGCAGAAAGGCACCAGAAGACCTCAATTGAAGTCGAGGGAGCAAGAGTTTATTCTTAGTGAGCATAAAATCCATTGGGGGCTGGAATTATCTTCCCGATCATCCAGCGCTTGGTTCCGGAGTCCCATGCTGCATGGCAGGATCAGAGCGCAACTGCCATCCCCGGAAGTAATGTCATTTCCACGGAACCCTTTTCTGTCATTTCAGGAACGGCCCTACGCCCCGTCTTGTGCATTCTCTTCTCACTACGCATTTTGCAGATATGTAAAGCTAAAAGTGTCAATTGGTTGTCGCTGGCCGAAGAAAAGTCGGGTTCCTCCCTTGGTTAGACTGGACTTGGTACGAAGAAAAGGTCGTCCACAACAGTGTTTGAGATGTCTCTCGAGACATACCACCATACCACGAGACATACAACATGGAACATTGAGAGAACGGTTGTTGCTGCGGAACCGGTCCACTAGAATACAGTACACAGATCAAGACCATATACAAGCTCAGTCAACCCGAATGTGACATGCTCCTCGACAATTTGTCCCGAAGTTTTCCACCGTACTAATCCCAATACTCAATGTCCGTTCGCACCATTCGTACTGGCCGTGCCGTTTCGTCGATGAGGAAGAGAATGTTCAGGGACCGGAACAGGCCGACCATCAATATCAGCATCGTCAACCCAGTTCCCATGAAAGCCTGGCCCCAACCTGACAGGAAGCTTTGCAAGTGCCATGTGTTCCTCGAAATTATTGCAGTCCAGGATGACCAACTCGCTCGTCATCTCGTCAAAGTTGTTGACGAGCGAGACCAAGAATCCATCGCCTTCCGCAGCTTCGGAGTGGCGGGGAACGAACTGAGGTTCTTGGAAGAAATGCCAATTTCCCCTGTGGTACTTTTGCGTCTTCCCAGTCGTGATGTCGTGTTTGTACAACGTGTTCATGTGGGCTATTCCAGCTGGGTTGATGTCAGCTATCAGAGTACTCCAACAGAGAGACCACGTGCTTACACCCAATTTTGGTTGACGAGTATTCCCAATCTGTCACTCCTGGAGTCATATCCATGAGCATGCCGTATATGAAGCGATTTTTCTTGCCAAAAACGCGGTCATCGATTCGAGGGAACTCGTTGGGCTGATGAACGTGCCGTTGAGCCGTCTTGTAAAACAGCTTGTCAGATTTTGGGTCGATGATGAACTCGGTCACGTATGGCTGGACGCTCGAATCTTCAAGACTGGGAGCTTCTCCTTTCTTATCGGGAAAGTAACCAAAAGAATTGCCTTGGGCTAGACTCGCTTGCAAGTGAATCTTCCCATTCTCTTCGAAGGCGTTGGCCACGTGCCCTGTAAACTGGTTTGGCCCCTCAAACCACTGCAAGACCAGTTAGACTGATGCCTTCGAGGTATGCCACGACTAACCTACCTTGATATCGGTCGATTTGGCACCTCGCCGGGGTAGAACTCCGATGTAATGGGGCCGATCAGTCCACGTCCAGTGGTTTCCACCCTCCCTCAGCTTATCCACGAAGCATTCCATCGGCACGAGCGGGAATAGCACCCGCTGATGTTAACCCAAGCCTGTGAAACGGTTGCGAAGGAGACGGACCCAGTTATCAGTGAAAGCCATTTCATGCTGGAAACCACAGAAAGGAGCCTGAAACCAAACTTTCTCGGTAAACTTGCCGTGCTCATTGATTGACATGTAAAAACAATCCCTGCTTCCGATTCCTTTGCCTTCGTACCCAAAAGATAAAAGTTCCCGGGTGAGGACGTCGTACTTTGGATGCGCCGTGAAGGTCTCGCTTTCCAGCTGGCCGTCGAAGTCCCACTTGCCAATGTTCTCGAGGGTACGAGGGTCCACGGCGTATGGCTGACTGTCTTCCTTCAAGGCGAGAATCACACCTTTGAACGGAAGAGCTGTCGTGTTGGCGGTTGTGCGATCTGCGAACTGGACCAGATCGGTCCAAGGATTGCGGTATTTGCCTGTTCGAGTTCAGCACAAGAACGTGATACAGAGTGACAGACTCAACTTACCAAGGAGAGCCCGATTCTCTTCTTGCTCGACTCTGAACTTCTCCGTTTTCACAAAACGTTGCTTGAAGTCCACTGTCCCGTTCTTGATGCGGAAGGAGGTGATGGCACCATCCCCGTTGAGCCACTGAATCACTCAGTCTTCGAAACAACAAAAATTTTGTCGGGTGAGACGTAATACTCACAATGTCATTCTTGACCCAAGGCACATGATAAGGTTCTGGCATGATGCGATAGAAGGTGCCTGATATGGACTTGGGTATCTTGCCATACACTTCAAGATTTCGCACCTCTCCCTCATAGCGGGTAGGGCGATTGAAGCCTGCCAAGGAAGGGCCGGCGTCGTCGAAATTGGTATCGCATGGCGGCCAGCTGGCTTTGTCCATGCCCGGACTGACCTTCGAAGGAAGATATTGCCATGGGATGTCCATATTGTTTAGCTCAGCTTCGGAATTTTGACTGGTTGCGATAGTGCCGTGACTGCCTGCGAACTTTCGTTTCCACGTAACAAAGGTTTGCGCTCATTCAACCAGTCTTGTAATCAGCCAAGGAGCCAGACTTGACTTTTAATAAAGACCGGTAATTCCGCGCTGTCGTCTGGTCTTTCAATAAGCCGAAGAGACCGAAACGCGGGGAATGGACGACGGAAAGTCCACGGAACGGGAGGAACGCGACGACTCCGTGCCACGGAAAGTCCATTTGCGCAGACAAAGCTGTCTTCTCGCATTTCTCATCTGGAAACCAGGATCCATGAACCGCGCCACAGAGGTTGTGGAAGGTTTGGGCAGCTCCGGGCAGCTCGATAAAGCCGAAGGTGGTAACTTAGTCAACTGCTCTCTTCTTCCGCACAATTCCTTGTGGATTTGAAGCTGTTAACGACAAATTGATCTGAACCACTACAATCTACACTTTGCTGAAGACATACTTTCAAACACGATGGCATCGAAAATGATCATCCGAGGATGCGACGTGCCGCTGTGCGACACAGTGAGGCCTGAAAACACCGAAAACTGTTCTCCATACTCCTTCAAAGGAAAATCGAAGGAGCTTCTGCCGAAAGGATGGCAGAAGACGCCTCGCAGTCGGCCACTGCCGAGCGAGATGATCTATGAGGTTAACGAGGAGATGAGGCATTCCGACGGGGTCAAGGTGAATATTGCCACCCTTTCATCACGAGGCTGTAGTTTCGTGACACGCGCAACGCGCCTGGAGCGGCGCTAATCTGGGACAGATTTACTACGATGTTTGCCGACCGAACACGTCTGAGAAAGTCCCTGCCTTGCTTGCCTTGAGCCCATACGGCAAGGGAGGCCATGGCTTTCTCATCTACGAGCAGCTTCCGTACAGAAATGGTATCAAGGAAGAATCGTTGTCGGGGTTGGAGAAGTTTGAATCGTGCGATACCGCCAATCCTTCGATCGCGTTCAAGCCTTCTGGCTAACACGTTTCCAGCGTGGATCCGGCCGAATGGGTCTCGAGAGGCTACGCCGTTGTCAATGTGGATATCCGAGGCTCTTGGGATTCGGAGGGAGACCTCTACATCGAGGGGATGGCTCCCGGTAATGATACTCAGTCTCGAATCAACGGAGCCCATCTAACCATCTTACGGGTCGGGATGCAGCTGAAATCGTCGAGCACGTCGCAGCTTTGCCCTGGTGTTCGGGTTCCATCGGTATGCAGGGAAACTCGTGGCTTGCGGCAGTGCAATGGAGTACCGCAGTCGTCGCACCTCCTGCTCTGAAGGCAATTGCACCCTGGGAGGGCTTCACGGACAAATACCGTGAAGTCGTGTGCAGAGGCGGGATTCCAGACGCCACCTTCCTCAACTTCGTCTACAACGGAACCATTCGCGGGCGCCACACAACAAGCGAGAAGACGTAGTGGCGCCTACTGGGAAGACAAGGTCATTAACACCGAGATCATCAACATACCCATATACGCTGTCGCTAGTTACAGTTCCGGGATCCACGGCTATGGCACGATTCAAGGGTTTCGAAGGGCCAAGAGCCAGAAGAAGTGGCTTCGCATTCACGCTACGCACGAATGGTTTGACATCTATCGACCTGACATGACTGACGACCTTCAAACCTATTTTGACCGCTACCTGAAAGGCATCGACAACGACTGGGAAAAGACAGACCCTGTGCGGGTCTCCATTTTAACATGTGCAGATCGCTTTGGCCCGGTGAGCATCACTATGAAATTGAACAGAGCGGATGCTTATAGTTGGTCTTGTTAGAAACCAATTGAGCATTTCCCCATGGGCAGCTATCCTCACCCCAAGACCGAATACAAGAAGCTCTATATAAGCGAGGGCAAGCTTTCCACGTATTATCCGCGAACCAATGGCGTCGTGTCCTATCAATCAGACGACATCAAGGCGAAAGCAGAGGAATTCGTCTTCCCCTTCCAGGACACCACCACCTTGATGGGCTTCTCCAAAGCTAAGCTCTGGGTGTCGTGGGACGACTCTGATGATATGGACATTTATCTCAGCCTCAAAAAGGTCAGCAAGGCCGGGAAAGTACTCAATCACATCAACATTCCCTGGTCTGCTATCCCCCGAACAGACAGCACTCCGGAAGACGTGCCCAGCACCAACGTGATCAAGGTTCGTAACTGTCACTGCCGCTCTATCGCAGATTGGGATCATCTAATCGTGACCAAAAGTCAACTGGACCACATGGGCTCCTACGCGTCTCTCATCGTGCGATAGACCGGTCTAAACAAGACTCCATCATGCCGTATCATCCGCACACGGAGATTCAGAAGGTTCGGCCCGGCGATATTGTTCCTGTCGAGATCGGGATCTGGCCGATCGGAGTCAAGTTCTACGAGGGAGAAGGCCTGATTCTTCGAGTTCGTGGAAGTAAGGATGCATACTGGGAGATGCCGCACCTCCAAAAGGACACGGTTTTTGGAGTGAACAAAGGGAAACATCACATTCATTTTGGCGGACAGTACAACTCTCACGTCACTGTCCCATTCATCCCCAATGTCTAATTAACTTATGTGTTGCGACGGTTTCATCAATAAGAAGTGGTTTTTTTTCGAAAATAACTCGTCATTCATTCGCTCTTTTCAAAGTCCAATCTTGAATCAACTTCGTTTGCGACATTGGTCCCCATCATATACGTATGACAACATGAGTAGTTAGACAACACAACCACGTTGAATACGTGTTGAGGAGGTAAGAAGTGACGCTGGATTTCTTCGCTTCGTAGCCATCATCTCGGCTGCGTGTCACATGAGTTTGATTCTCCGGGGAAGTTCGAATGCGAGGGCCTAAATCTAAGAGCCGTGAGCTGCGTTCTCCTCCGGAAGAAACAGCTGGTACTGACATGCTATGTCGTAAATTTTGTTCAAACCTTTCGGCCGAGAAAACCCTTCTGACATTACTGCGGCTATAAGGTCGACCAAACGAAAGAAGACACCAAGAATCCCATCAATATAAGGACAGTCTAAGACCAACACCGACATCGCTCGTTATCAGCCATGGGATTCGAGACATTATCAACTCATACCGGTCACAGGCCGTTAGACAGCATGCAGCGACCACCAGAAAGAGCCACCGTCGTCATTGTCGGCGCAGGCCCGCCGGGCCTGATGGCGGCGTACCTTCTTGCCAGACAACGAGTCTCTTCAATAATCATCACCCGACACCCCACACGACTGGGTCAACCCAAGGCACACGCAATCAACCCCCGAAGCCTGGAGATCATGAGACAAGCCGGCCTTGACGTCGAAAGGCTACGATCACTTGGTTCATCCACAGATGACTCGTTCTGGGCCCGCATCAACCTCGCTTGGCAGCCCAAGAGCTAGGAAAACAGCCGTACGAGCGACAGGACAGCGCTGTCCGTGACGTTATTCCGGAACCACTCTTCAACATTCCTCAGCCGGTGCTGGAGGATTTTCTTCAGACTGCTGCCGTCTCCACTAGCCTTGTTCTCATGTTTCCCTCATGGGAGCGGGAAGACACCGAATACGAAGCGCGAAAACCCGTGTCCTTGATACGGAACATATCAAACGCGTCGGAGACGCTCAAGATAGAGACAATTACATTATAGCCGCCGACGGCACAGAATCAAAAGTTCGCTCAAGGCTGGGCAATATCCAGTGGATCTCACCCGACGAAATTGAACGACCGATAAGAGTCTATTGCTCCATTCGTGCATCCAGCGACTTGACGAACTCGTTCCCGAACAGGGATAGACGAGGCCAGTTGTGCTTTTGTCTCCATCCCGATCACAGAGGAGGAATCATTTTGTACCACCCCCGAGAGTCTTGGATCCATGCACGTGTTACCGACCCTTCAGCTGAGCCCATCGAAAGCTTCACTGAGTCTAGATGCAAAGAGATCCTCCAACCCTGTATTGGAGCAGACGTTGACGTCAAGATCTTGTCTGTGAACACCTGGTCAACATGGCCACGAGTAGTCAACGCCTACAGCGACAAAATGCAACGGGTTCACCTCGTTGGCGATTCGGCCCATTCCTTTCCACCTCAGGGTGGTCTAGGAATCAACACTGGCATAGCAGACGCTCACAACCTAGCATGGAAATTCGGTCTGGTCATTGGATCAGGAGTCGGTTCCTCCCAGACTCTCCTCTCATCTTATACGGAAGACAGACGACCCATTGCTGTGGCCAACTCCTTGCAGTCAACACAGAATGAAAGCAACCGGATCGAACTCGATGTCACCGTCGAGAACCTCGTAAGGAGGGCTTCTAGCGAGAGCGAGTGCTTCGACGACTACGCGATGAAGCGAGACTTTGAACAGAGCCTGGCTCTGAACCGGCCACCTTTTGACTCCCTTCAGCTCCAGATTGGGTACGTCTATGGAAACAACAGGGATCCTACCCAACTTGAAGCCGATTGCTCGGATTACCAGCCCTCTTCTGCCATTGTTGCGCGACTACCGCATGCTTGGGTTTCCAACGGGAACTCGACGTTGGATTTGGTACCAGAGACCGAATTCGTCGTTCTTCAGTATGCTACGGGAATGAAGTTTGCTGAGTCTCGTTATCGGTTTGGGTCGAAAGAGAAGGATAAGAGCCGTGGATATTCAAGCTCTAGGTCTACCAATGTCATGGATCCAAATGATGGGCCTCAGGGGCGAAGGGGGTGTTCTTGTGCGGCCTGATCAACACATTCTGGGTGGTGTGATGTCGATGGATGATTGTGTCAAGACAAATTGGTCGGTACATTGGCGTGGAGCAGCCACTACTGGCAAGGGGCTGTACGTGAGGTCTAGAATTCGGACGGTACGAAAAACCAATGTGCTTAGTGACGAATTTTCTCTTTCGAACTCAGTCAATCAGAGAGTTTGCTGTCAGGTTCTCAGCTTTGCGCATCGAGTTGACTGTGTGAATCGCTTCGGGTTGCTGCATGCAGAACCGGGGCCCCACTCGGAGCCGGGAGGTGTTGACCGATACCCGCCTTGCCGCCGTGGGGGGCCGCATGTTCGGTCCAGCTCGAATGTGTCAGGTCAGCGCTCTGTGGAGGCTGAGAGGTTTCACTCCGCAACGGACCGCCGTTATTCTTCAATCCCTGGTAATATGCAGTGCAGGCGGCATATGTATGACGATGCCTCCTGCGCTTGCTGCCATCTCCTTGTCGCAGGCAGCAGACGGGGCCAAACTCTGATGCTGCAAATGCGGGGAGATGGTAAAAGTGGAAGGCGAAGATAAAATGGGGCGGTATTGTGAACGCGGCGTTATTCGAGCTTCAAGCCAAAGAGGTATAAGGTTGGCCATGATGCTGGGCGGCAGTGCACAAGATTGTGTGTGTCCTCGTGGTCACGGGATTGGCAGTGATGCGGTAATGCCGGCCGAGTCCACCAGGGAGCAGCTTGAATTGTGGACTTCTGGAGATGCCGCTCGCACATCGTCATTGCGTGCAGTCGAGGCCGAGTGGTACCTTGGGTCGCATGGAGGTGGGCGGGTGGGTGGTTGGGTTCGCCTGGTTGCCGCCAGTGCATTGCGATGGGCGTGAGTAAGAAACCAGCCCACTCAAACTCTACGTCAAGAGGGAGAAACCGGCCGGGCAGGCTGAAGATAGGATCCGCTGGTGTTGACGTGGAAGCAAAGTCATTCATGTTGTCAGACTTGAGAAAAAGCTTCGCTGTCTGCAGTGGGTTCGAAGCCAGGCACAAAGGACCTGCTGCGATAGAAGGTTAGATGAATCTCCGCTAAGGGCATATGCAATAACTGGATGCAATTGGCCGTCCCAGGCCCATGCGACGGCGCGGCCTCACGTAACCTGTGAATGCTCTGCAAGAAACGACCCACCTGCCCAAGCCACGTTTGGACATTTGGCAGATCCCTGCCCGTTCTACCGCCAGGTTCCAACTGGCAGCCAACCACTCCTGCCCCCCGTCCAATCCGCTGGTTGCACTTTCCTACTGAAACCTCCGTGTCAAGCTGGCCACTTGTGAGAGCTTCGTCATCAGCGTTGCTATCACTTGCAGCCCGTCGTCCTTCATTTTATTCGACAAGCACGCACAATTACACTCCCCGAATTGGACACATCACAGCTCTCTCCATCGCGGAGACCCTTCGCCCGTGGCCTTTGTCCTCGTTAGAGCTATCGTCCGCCCACAGCGGCGCTCCTGAATCGTTTTCAGGAGTCTTCGAGCCCGACCTCGTCGGCCCAACCGCCCGCCATGTACTCAAACTCGAACGCTTTCCTGGGCGGCAACAGCCAACGGCCCGGCGCACAGCAATATGGAAGCTCGTTTGGAGTTGGAGGCGGACAGCCTGGACAGCAGCAACCGAGTCCGTTTGCTCCTCAGCCCACGGGTTTCGGCCAGGCGCCGTTGCAACAGCAGTATACTGGCTTCCCAGGCGCTGCACCGCAGCAGCAGCCTCAGCCGACCGGCTTCGGCCAAGGTCTTCAATCTCAGCAGACTGGCTTCGGTCAGCCTCAGCAGAGCTTCCAGACTGGCGCCCCGCCGATGCCCTCGATTCCTCCGCAGTTTCAGCAGCAATTCCAGCAGCAGCAGCAGCAGCAGCAACAGCAGCAACAACAACCTCAGCAGACCGGGTTTCCTGGTGCTCAACAGCAGCAGCCTCAGCAACCCGGCTTCCCACAAGCCCAGCAACCTCAGCAGACTGGTTTCCCCCAGCCGCAACAGCCTCAGCAGACTGGTTTTCTCAGCCAGCAGTCGACCTCGGCCCCGTCTCCTGCTCCCGTCAAACCGCAAGCTACGGGTTTCAGTCAGATGGCTGCATCGTTCCAGACTGGAGGCACACCGAAGCCTGCGGGCCGGCGTCCGAAGACCTCGAACAAGATTCCCAACATCCGGCTTTCTTTCATCACTGCTCAAGACCAGAATAAGTTCGAGACGCTGTTCAAATCAGCAGTTGGCGATAGTCAGGACAGCACCATGTCAGGAGACAAAGCAAGGGATCTCTTACTAAGATCGCGACTTGACGGCGACTCGTTATCGCACATCTGGTACGTTCAGCGTCATCTGGTAGCATTGAACATTCACTGACGTACTCTCCAGGACTCTTGCCGACACGACTCGATCTGGACAGCTTCACTTCCCGGAATTCGCGCTGGCGATGTACCTTTGCAATCTGAAGCTTACCGGAAAGTCTCTGCCGTCGACGCTCCCCGAGAATATCAAGAATGAGGTATCTAGCGTGGTGGACATCATCAACTTCAGCATTGCCGAGGATGCGGGTCGCACTACTCCCGGAAGCACCGCCACCGGCAGATCGAGCACCGAGCCTACGATTCACCAGCCGCAACCTCAACCTTCGAACTCCCAGTTGCTGCAGGCACAGATGACCGGATTCCCTGGTCAGCAACAACCTCAGCCAACCGGCTTCGGACAAGGCCTTCAGCCTCAACAGACCGGCCTTCCCGGCGTTAACCCGCAACCGTCCGGATACACAGGCCCTCGTCCTCCGATGCCCCCCATGCCCACTGGTTTCGGCGGAGGACCCATGGCCGCGCCCCTGAACGCCCAGCCGACTGGTCGGCCTGGCCAATGGGGTCTTGTGAACACCCCGTCAACCGGACTGCCAAACATCGATGCATTGCAAGCTCGCATGATGCCGCAACAGGGTCGCGAGCAGCAAAACTATACTACACAGGGCCTCCAAGGCAATGCCGTCATTCCCTGGGCGATCACCAAGGACGAGAAGCAGCGTTACGACGCACTATTCAAGGCTTGGGATGGCCTTCACAAGGGCTACATCGGTGGTGATCAGGCTATTGAAATCATGGGCCAGAGCGGACTGGATAAGCCAGATCTCGAACGCGTGTGGACGCTCGCTGACAATGGCAACAAGGGTCGCTTGAACTTGGACGAGTTTGCCGTTGCCATGCATTTGATCTACCGAAAGCTGAACGGGTACCCGCTTCCCAACAGCTTGCCACCTGAACTTGTTCCTCCCTCCACAAGAAACCTCAATGAGTCCATTGGCACTATTAGGTCGATGCTTAGCCAGGAGTCCGAGTTTCGTAACAAGTCTGGCGCAGCTCTCCTTCCTCAGAAGACTGGCGTAAGCTACATGAAAAGCCACTCGCTCCGAGGAACTCCCCAGGGCTTCAACAGTGGACGTAAGGATGCCACCGTGTTTAAGAACAATGATGATCAGGTCGGCTACAAATCTAGTGCCCGCCGCCGTGTTGGCAACAACTCGCCCCGCCCCGAGTCTCCCGTCACTTCCTCCTATGACGACCTCGGCCTCGACCAGCTCAGAAAGAAGATCCGGGAGAAGGAAGTTCTTATCGACGCCATGGATTTTGCTGATGAAAAGAGTCTGGAGGAAGATGATATGCTTGATAGACGCGACCGCCGCGAGGCTGAGGAGCTGTACCGCCGTATTCGCCGCGTCCAAGACGATATCGATTCTCACCCCGATGCGTCGCTTGTCACGGGAGATTCTGATGCCGAGAGACGTGCTCTGAAGCGCCAACTTCAGACGCTTCAAGACAAGGTTCCTGAGCTGGCTTCTGCTGTTCGCAAGACTGAGAAGGCCATTGCAGACGCCAGACTTGAGCTGTTCAGGCTCAAGGATGCCAAGGCTCACCCTGGCAGTGCTGCCGCGATCGTTGGGACTGGGCCTGGTGGTGCCGTTACCGAGTCTGACAGACTCAAGGCCAGGGCCAAAGCTATGATGCAGCAGCGCACAGCAGCACTGACCGGCAAGAAGGTCGACTCTGGCTTCGATGACCTCGAAGGACCCAAGCGTTTAGAGGAGGAGACCCTCAAGGTCAAAACCGAGAAGGAGAACAACGAGAGCATGGTCAGGGATGTGGAAGACTCTGTGCGTGATTTCGCTCGTGGCATTGAAGATAACCTGAAAGAAGGTAACGCGACCGCTACCAATGAGCATGAGAAACGACGTTGGGACGACGCTCTGGGCGTTGAGGACGAGGTGAGAGACTTCATCTTCGATCTCCAGCGGTCCAGTCGTGCTGCCCGCGTTCGTGCACAAGACAAGCGCACTACGTCTAGGTCACCTTCTGCGCCTCCTCGGGCTGATCCGGCCGCTACTGGTCGCCTCGAGAGCAATGCTCCTCCGTCGCGTACTGCTACACCGTCAAGCGCCGGCGGTGGCTCTTACTCATCTTACAAAACCCCTGAGGAGCGCGCAGCCTTTATCAAGCAGCAAGCTGAACAGCGCATGGCTGAGAGACTTGCCGCTTTGGGCATCAAGGCTCCCAGTAAGCCTGGTGAGACGGCTGCCCAGAGAATGGAGCGTGAAAGAGCCGAACGTGCTGCTAAGCTGCGCCAGGCCGAGGAGGAGGATGAGCGCCGCGAGGCTGAGCGACAAGCACGACTGGCGGAAGAAACAGGTGCTCCCGCACCGGCCTCGACCGGCGGTAAGAAGCCTCCTCCGCCGCCTTCGCGGAAGGGCACCAAGAACGACGCTGCCGACCGTGAAACTGCTCGTAAGGCCGAGGAGGAGCAAGCCGCCAAGCAGGCTGAAGAGGAGCGTCTTGCTAGAGAGCATGAAGCACAGCAACGCGCCACCCAGGAGATGGAGTAAGTCTTACCCAATAACCCTAAGAAATCACTTACTAACCATGCGCAGGGCCAACGCTCAAGAGGCGGAGAACGAGATGGAGAACGAGCGTTCCGCTGCTGAAGCTCGTCTCAAGGCACTTGAAGAGCAGGTCAAGGCCGGCAAGCTCAAGAAGGAGGAAGAGAGGCGCAAGAAGAAGGCCGCCCTCGCCGAAGCTAAGGAGAAGGAGGCCAAGCTTGCCGCCCAGAGAGCAGAGATCGAAGCTGCTCGTCAGCGTGAGCTGGAGCTTCAACGCCAGCTGGAGGCTTTGAATGATGACGATGACTCCTCAGACGACGAGGATGGCCCGGCTCAGATTACACCTCAAGCTTCGACCCCTACCCAGGGTGGTAGCCAGATCAGCAGTCAGGAACTGGAGAAGCAAGCCTCGCCGCCTTCCATTCCTATGGTGGTGACGAGCCCTCCGGAGAATGAGAGCCGCAATCCCTACTACCGCATGCTCTCACACTCTTCCGAGTCGACTTCCGGTCCTAACGAACAAGCAGCGCCTGCTGCCGCTCCTCCGCCGCCCCCTCAACCTGAGGTTTCGACTAACCCTTTCCACCGAATGACGCAAGATAGCAAGGCTGCACCTGCACCTGTGGCTCCCACTCCCGCCCCTCCCTCTGGACCCTTCTCTCGCAAGCGTCCTGACGAAGATGATGACGGCTGGGGCACGGACAAGGATGAAGACGAGGATTCTGATGACGATGACCGCCCGGGTGGCAGCAGTGCCGCGGCTCTAGCTTCCATCTTGTTTGGCACCATGGGACCCCCGCGCCCACTGTCGGCCACTGGCGATAAGCCGATGTCCAACCCTGTCAGCCCGGCGATTGGCAGCGATGTATCTCCCTCTACTCCTTCCCCTCCTCCGCCTGTGCCGGGTTCTGATGCCTCACCACCACCTCCTGGCCCGGCACCCGAGGCCCCATCGGCGCCGCCGCCGCCTCCCATGCCTCCCACGGCCGCACCTGGCGGTCCTCCTCCTCCTCCACCGCCCCCTCCCGGCATGGGAGCGCCGCCACCACCGCCTCCGCCTCCCCCCATGGACGATGCGCCGGCTGGGCCACCAGCTGGCGGCAGACCTTCCGGTTTCTTGAGCGAGATTCAGATGGGCAAAGCACTGAAGAAAACCCAGACGAAGGATAAGAGCGGAGCCGCGACTGCCGGTCGTGTTTTGGATTAAGTCGGCAGGGGACGTACTTCATGATAGAACTGTAGATAGTTTCCTGGATTGGTTGGGGCAGTATGCTCTATCTCGGTGGCAAGTTGTGGAAGATGCAATTCTGTTTCGTTATCAGACGCAAAATTCATATAATAATCCCCAGGCTTGGATCTCTTTCGTTTGCCTGGATACGTCATGTTATCCGCCGGGAAGCCGTCTTCATAAGCCCACGTTGAAGTAGACATCAGGGCACAGCAGCTGTCGAGACGCCCGACCAGTACGACAATCCCTCGACTGTTGCCTAACACGAAATATGTTTATCAGTTATGAGGACTGCCCAAGCACCACTTGAACTATGGCATCATGAGGCTCCATTGGCGATCTCCTCGAAAGTGTCAGGTGTGAAACGAGGTGCCAGGCGTGCAGCGACGTCGGGGTGCGACCTCGATGCAGTAATGCGGGATGGCAATCAGCCCTGTCTCCTATGCCCTGCGGCAACACTTCCCGGCCTCGGTCAACATGGCACAGAAGAGCATCAGTCTCTGCGCTGCTGTTGAACTTTCTCCTTGGCATAATTTGAGTCTTGTTCAGTATTAGCGTCGTTGAAAGCAAACGCAGCGTTGTGGACCAAGAGGGAGCTGACAGGGCTTCGGATCCCATTTCTTGGCATTTTTGTTATCCTATTCGGGAAAGGCGTCATTTCATCTAAGTGACGATGCAATCACCTCCGGGCGAAGGCGACGCAGCAGTTGTGTTTTGCTCTTTGGGGGTGTTTTGCGTTCCCGTATCTAAGAAGAGGCGGCCTTTTCCCTCCTCAGGGGCTTTCTTCTGTCGTCGCCAAAGAAACGTCTTGCATCTCTACGATAGCCACCAGCGGTATAACCCACTTTGTAGACGCTTTCCAAATACGCGACCTCCTTAAACAGAAATATCGCAAGCGGTACCCAGTGACCTTTAGAATGGCAGCTGGAGAGCCTGGTATGTTTTCAAGTGATTCTCTACTGCTTTGTTTCTAACACGACTCCCAGTTCTCTACAGTCTGTACGTCTACGCTCCAAACAAATGGGCACCCATCATCTTCATCGCCATGTACGGAATCTCGGCGGTGTTTCACGTTTGGCAGTGTTAGTGAGTATACAACTAGTTTGGTCTATGCTTTGCTTGTCTGATACCTTCGAATAGCCGCTACAAAGCTTTTTGACTGGTCGGATTGCACCCCGTCTGTGCTATTTTGTTCACCGCCGGCTATTCACTGCGCGAATACGGATCATACAACTACCTCTACAGCGAGACCTCTGACACACCCTTGATGGTCTTCGTCATGAGTCAAGTCTTCATTTACATCTGCCCGTGAGTAAAAAGCTCAACTCGTTCCAGCTGTGACGTCCATTGCCTGATGACCCACCTCCCCAGTCCCCTCCTCGAACTCGCAAACTACCACGTCCTCGGCCGAGTCTTTGACTACGTCCCCCACTGCGCGCCTCTCCCTCCAGGCAAAGTCCTAGCCATATTCGGCGGTCTGATGGTGTTGGTCGAGACTCTCAACGCCCTCGGCGTGTCATTCGCTTCCAACCCTTCCGGGACCAACCAGGAACTCGGCAGCCATCTTATGTTGACGGCCATCGGCCTTCAGCTGGTGCACATCGTCATTTTCATCTGCCTCGCCGCCTTCTTCCACACGCGCGTCACCAGAGCCAAAATCCGCTCCCCTGGCGTGACGACGATGCTCTTGACGCTGTACGCCAGCATGGCCCTGATCTTTGTTCGTTGCATCTATCGCCTGGTGGAACACACAGGAAGCACCGACGTCGAGCTAGACGACATGGAGTCTTTGTGGGCTCTTAGTCCTATTCTGAGGAACGAGGTTTATTTTTACGTCATCGAAGCTACGTTGATGCTCATCAACTCGCTGGTTAGAACGTGTGGCATCCCGGACGCTTCCTACCCAGGGGTCACCATGTATACCTCTCACCCGGCGGTGTCGAGGTTACAGGCGAGAAGTACATCGATGCTCGGCCCTTGTGGGCCAAGATCTCCAATGTCCTGGCATCTTCTTTCGCAGAAAGAGGCTGGTTCAGGGGCAGAGCACGAGGCTTCGGGAAGTGTCCCAGAGTTCGTCTGTAGGTAGTGGCCAGATGTCTTCGCTTCTCCCTACTCCCGTTTAGTCCGTATGGCTGGTTGAGTGGGTTGGTTAGCTCAAGTTTTCGACGTTGTTTTTGGCGGTCCATAAAAACAGGGCCTCGAAAGGTGAGAGAAGTGTGTGAAAAATATGTATAGATGGTGACCAGTTCATTTTGTTGATATTGTCTGGATAGTTTTGAGTCGTTATTCGGCCGAGTTATGACACACTTTTCTGTGTGTCTCAAAAAGCGTTTTCGGGGCAGTCCCATAGGAAGGTAGTTGATACGATCTTTGTGAATTTGGTAAATTGGGCAAGCCAGCCATCTAATCAGTAGAGTGCAGCTGCGCTCGCTTTTTCAAGTCTTCGATGCGCCTTGTAACCTTGTAAGTAGAATGCAACACGTACGCAAGTGATGAAAGAATCCCACGGCTTCATTAATGGGCGATTCCTCCCGGAATCCGAATGCCAGGAAGCTTGACCAAGTCACTTCCTTGCACAAATCAGAGCAAACGAACCGCAAACCAGAAATCGCCGTTGCCATCCTAAGGCCTCCAAGGGCCGATGATTTGAGGAGGTGACCCAATGTCTGTGACTCGATTGGCCGGACATAGCCATCTACCAATGAGAGTGTCGTCAGCTTAACAACCAACCGACGAAAATGATCTTTTGTCGACCTCGCTTTCCCCTTTCAAGCACAAACCACACGACCTGTTCCAACTCATCCTCGTCAAGTGCCGCAACATATCAGATAAGCATGGCAACACGTGGCAAGCGTCATTGCTGGGAATGCCGTCGCCGTTGCCTGGTCTGCGACTTTGCGGAGCCGGCTTGCAACAGGGGTTTGGCATCCTGTGTTGATTGTCCCGGGTACGGCGATGTGAAGCCCACGAGTCTCAAATGGCTGGCTCCTGGCAAAGTCAGATCACGGAAGCGGAGGCGAGAGGCCACCACGCCCAAGTCTGATGAGACTGAAAGTAGCCAGACTGGGATGACCACAGCCCTCAGTGGAAAGGCCCTGGGGATGCCAACCCACGTGCCACGGTTTGAGATGGGGAACGAAGCATATGACTTGCTTCAAGCTGCAGAGTATTGTAAGTAAGCATCCTGCGATCGAAAAGAGCATACGGGAAGTCAGGCGCTGATGACAGAGGCAGTCAACTCATGCATATACCGCGACCTGTTCCTAATCCTGGACTTTGGGCAAAACCCTCACATTTACACCACTCACAGAGAAGCACATTCGCATAGGGGCCACGACTCCCGAGTACCTGCAGTTCGGCATGATCTGCGTAACCCTGAGCCATCGAATCAACAAGACCAGGGGCGACTCCCAGCCTAGCAAGGCGTTATCGGAGAGGTTCTACACCTACTGGGGTCTCGCAGTTAGGTCTTTGGGAGAGCACCTCCATTCGAAAGACGAACCTATGAGGGACGTCGTAATTGCAGGGATTCTGACTCTTTTACTAGCTGATGTGAGTCTCATTGTGCCATGAACGCATGCGTGAAAGCGATCTCACCCCTGGCCACAGGTCCAGAACGGTACATCGCTGAACTGGCGATGCCACATGGAAGGAGTTTAGGGAATTAATTCCCTCCGAAGCGGCTTTCGCGCCATGTCTGGGTCGAGGAGGCTGGAGCCGCTACTTCTCGTCCTCTGGTCGCATGTACTCAGTGCCCATCGCAAAGCCGTGTCACTCAACCGAAACTGAAACCGTCCCCCTCCTTTACACAGCGTCTCGGTGATCGGGAACACGACATGCCCCGCGTAAGACCTCATCATGACAGGCGTCCAGCTGGACGCGCTGGAACTGCTCATGAGGCAGTTCGCTACTTCGGCGACTCCATTCCAGATGTGCCCTTTGCCTTTATTCGGAGAGATAATCAGGATAAACCACCTCCGTGCCAGGGCTCTGAGCTCGATACCCGAACGCCTGTCGCAAGAGGCATACGAAATTTTGAGTCGCATCCAAGGATTCTCGCCGGAAGGATGGGCAGACTCAAAACCTCGCCCCGACGATTCGTCGTCCAGGCGAGACTGGGTGCTCCTGGGAAGCATTCATCGGGCCACCGTGGCGATGTACTGCATCCTCTCCCTCCAGAGTCTCTCCGTCTTCCCTTCAGACACCTTCATGAGAGACACATGCGTCGCCCACGGCAAGGTACTGCGGAATCATCTCGGGGGCGCGATTCCGTCTCCAAAGATGAGGTGGTTCATGATCTGGCCCCTGGTTCTGATCGGTGTCGAAGCTGTGCACGGCGAAGCGGACTTGCGCGGCTTCGTCGTAGGCCTGCTGCCCGGCCTCAGCAGAGACCTCGGGACCTTCGTGCCTTTGATGGCCAAGTACGTGCTGGAGAGGTTCTGGAGGTCTGGAGAGACGACGTGGGACGCTTGTTTTGATAGGCCTTATATATTTACGGCCCAGCTTGCAGTCGATACGAGCCGGTTGTCGGCGTATGATGAGGCTGCTTGGTAGGATGGCTCGGAGACTGAGTTGAGACCAACGTCCTCTATCGAGAGAGACGGATAGTCATCGGAATGCTTACACAGAAGCAAGTAATGAATAGATGAGGAGGAGGATATGGTTAAAGTCCGCGTCGAGCTTTCCCGACAAAGTCATTAGGGATTCAGACCATTCTACGCACGAGAGACTACTTAACTTGCTCGATAGCGGCCCATAGCAGCCAGTCGTTGTGGTCTGTCGAGGGAGGGACCGCAGTTGGCTAGACGGAGCATGGTCCGACCAAATGGCTTCAAAAACAGGCAGAGCGAAAAACGATATCTAAACTTGACATCAAAGTTGGAGTCTGACCTGCAGAACCAACCAAACAGACACTCACGCCGACCTTTACCAGGTATACTGCTAGTAACCTCAGACTCGCAGTCTCATCTCCACGAACGATGACCGAGCGAGATCAACCCTTTGGCTTCATTCAACAACCGCAAACCGCGTCAGCTGAACCCCCTAAGCTCGAACGACCTACTAGAAAGCCATCGTTCGAGAACGCATATACACACATCCTCATACGCCACCAGAGTTAGTCGAAATGTAATTCTAATGGGCAAAGCTACATCCCACCTACGTATGGGCAACTGTGGCAAGCAAGCGAGCACGACAAGCACATACGAAAACCGGACACACTAACAACGTAGCTCGCCCACCCCCGCCGAAGCTCTTTTCTTTATCCTCCCTCCCCCCTCCCCCTCCGTCCTGCTTCCAATCCTGGCCCGAGAAGTGCGTCTGAGTCCGTCGTGCCAGGATACAAAGGGAAGGCAAGCCAGGCCTTGGCCTAAGGTAGCTTAGTTGTAGAAGCGCACACCCCGAGTTTCCGTGTGGCGTTGGGACTTGGATTTTTTTTTCTAGTGTGGTTCTAGGGGACCGTCCTCGCTCCCCCTCTCCTCACATTCACACCGGCGTGCCGCCGCGGCCGCCGCGATCTTCCCTCCCTCCGCAGGGAAGCCGGTACTAGTGATGGTGTTACGTAGATGGGCAAATAGAGATGAGAAGGGCAAACAATAAAATAAAAAATGAAACACGTTGGTTGGAGGGGGAAGTTCATTAGGAAGGAATGATGGCGATCGGACCCTTGCTCGTCCGGCCACGCGCGTTGAGGTGAGATGGCGTCTTGTTTACTTTTTTGTTCTACCCCACCTTCTCGGCACTCGATGGGATCTAAAGTGGGCGTCTAGTGCAGTCCGTTTCTTGGGGGGGAGGTGAGGAGGGACTGTCGTCTGGAACTTTCTATCCTTGCAACATTTAAAGCATCAATGCGATGTAAGGAGGTGAGAATTGTTGGCATTGTACGTCTTCTTTCGTATGATGGATGAGGAGGCTAGAGACCAGAGAGACGCGTGAAGGTGTCATGTTTATTGACATATCGTTGCTGGATCAGTGCCAGATGCTGCAGTCTACGACATGTGCCAACGTCTTGAATCGCTGGGAAGGGGTTTTTCCCTGCACGATGCGCATTCCGTTCATGGAGGTCTTCGCCGGAAGGAAGTTGTTGCAGTATCAAGCTAATGTAGGCGCGAGGCCAAGTTGCGAGGAAACAGACCTCGGGTGGTAGACGATGAGATGCTGCGTGCTGTGGTGTCCATGAGCTTGAGGCGAAGCTACGCAGTTAGTTTCGGGGCTTGATGGGAGGGGGGGAGGGGATCTACGGTTGCAATCGGCTAGAAGCTTGGGGGAAGAGGCGGCATGAAGAAGGCCGGGGGTGGATCTACGGGATATGCACAAAGCACAGAAGCAGAACGATTTTGAGGGAGGAGGATGGATCTGTACGGCACGTTGAGAAGGGGACGTGCTTCTCTTTCGGGTGCTGCTGTCACGGTCAGATAGATGCAAACGAGACCTTTTCGTCTTGAAACACACGCACGGGGCCGATCGTGCAACACGAGCCAAAAGGTAGGTAATCAGGGACATTAGCGGTGGGAGTTTCTTCGTTGGCGAGTTTTGAGAGTTGGTGTTTGGTCCCCAAAAAGTCTGCGTGGTGGCATGTTGGGAGGGCCGCGAGGGCCTACCGGGGTAGCATCCTTTCAAGAGGCCCCGAATTCTCGAAGGCACCGCAGGGAGCGGACTTTTCTGGTGCACTCTACGAGCTTGAATAGACCGAGGCTTTTGCCTCCCACTTTTCCGGGAAGACCGGAGAGGGGGGCAGGGAAAGAGGCTGAGCGAGGTGAGGGCATGCGCTGAATGGCGTAACAGGCCTTGTCAATGGGCCGGAGATCGGATGTTGGACTTGATGTTTGCTTATTCTGAAAGGGGGCCTTGAAAAACTTTTCTCGTACGAACAGAGACCTGGTCCGGTTCAGCTTGCGTGCGTGAAAAAAAAGCAAGGCCTGACGAACGAGATCCAAGGAAGTAGAGTGGAGTTTTTCGGATTGTTGGGCATATTGGGAATGAGAGCTAACGTGATCTGAGCGTTTGCAGTTTGGTTCGTCAATGCTTTTGGGATGTCGAGAATCACAGACTTGAGGAGGGATCGGATTTCCAGACGGGACGAGGAACAATGCCCTGTTGGTGTAAGTGAAGTGCCCAAAGCTTTTGCATCGCGTTGCCTTGCTTGCCTTGGCTTTGCTGAAGAGACAGCTTGTCGGGTTATCTGTCGACATGGGGCAAGTCACATGGGGCTTGGATGGAGTCGTTTGATGGGAGTGATAAGGCAGTGTACTCTCAGCTTTGTAAGTCAGGGCAGTACATCGTGCGCTAAGATACCGCTGGCAAGGTGCGGCGGACACGATTGACGGGCTTTGGTATACTATGATGGGCTGGGATGGGACTCATGGGAGGACGTCCGGCACTTTGGGCGGGTATAGCAAAGGTAACGCTATTAATATCGAGATGGCAGGGATAGACGGTCAAGGGGCCCCAGCGAAAGCGACGTGAAGGAGATGATGGAGAGAGACAGGAAGGCGGAGAGGGGAGAGGGGAGCAGTAGTACGTAGCGACGGTGCGCGGGAGGTGGTCCGCGGTTGGGTTTGCGCAAGTTCAATGTTCCATTGACGACTGAGCTGGCAGTCGTCACATCGGTCCATGATGCCCTCCAGTTGGATTTGATGGGACAGGTGGTGGTAAGAGGATGACAAGGAACTGTTGTTGACCTAGGCTCTCCAATTTTTGTTCTTGGATTTTTTTTGTCCATGCATTTTCTCCATCATATCAGCCGGGAAGTGAGAAGGGGAAGCCGAATTTCACTGGATTCCGTGGGGATCTCGATGACGGGTCGAATAGACTTTTTTTTTTCCTTCTCAGGGCCCAGGGCAAACGAAAGGCGACCTTGATTTGGAGGGGAGTTCATGCCGAATCGGGTATGAATAGTCAGAATTCGGGGCGAGCTAGATGCGTTGTCATTGATTTGCGAGATGGGATATCTCCCGGAGGGAAGATTTGCATCTTATGCGAAGATCGACTGACAGGGCCCGATGACTGGGCTGGACCTTGGACGAGGATAGAGAAGGTGCGGTTTGCGCCAGGCATGCCAGTGGGCAGGTACGGCAGGTACGGGGGGCACCCCTCGCCGTTTGTGAACCAAATGCGCACAATTTGGTGGGTGGAATTCACATGGCAGAGGATCCCGTCAAGTACCGGCTGAAGTCTGATGTGAGGAGTGTGAGTGGTGTGAGGGGTCGAGAGAGAGCCCGCATGAGCACTGGACGAGCACGAGCATAAGCACGAGCTTTGGAGCTGGGCGCAAAGGTGGCAGGTAAGAGCTAGACTGGAGAGCAGCGCAAAAAAAAAAAAAAAAAAAAAAGAAGTTGGCCCCAGAACCCTGCCTGCTTTCCATTCACACAAGAGACGAGGACGGTACGTATCATCTCAACCTGTCTGACTGGGGAGTGGCTTCGAGAGAAGGCGGGACCTGGTGAGAGGAACTTGAAGCTGGTCCCAGACTCCCAATTCTCGTTGAAACACTGTCGTCCAGCACAGCCAATGAGACTCGACGAGGTGGAAACAGTTTGATTGGAGATGGGCGAGCTGGGGGCACGACCGGGCACGGGCAGAAAGACACGAGGTTTCTGGAAGAGTAGGAGAGATGTGTGCGCGTGTGTGAAAGCAAAATGATGTCATAGTTGAAGTACTCAACCTACCATCGGTCTGCCTCATGCTCAGGGGTCTCAAATGTCAAGTTCAATGAAAGATACCTCCACGTTGCACCGCATTTCACGTTGGAAGAAAACGGCGATGCAATGTGTGCAGATGATGATAACTCAACGAATGACGGCCCTGAGGCAACAGGTGTCATGACTAGTGTCAGATGCCTCTTTCCTAATGGTCCTGTGCCTGGCGAGATGGGGTCTCGATGATGGGATATTTCTTGAATTTGTAAGACCTCTTCCCAGTGCCGTGCCTGGGGACACCACAAGCTTGCCCGGCCGGTCTTGAACCCGTAAACCCCAAAGTCTCGGCGCCAGTGGAGAGACACATGTCGAAGCATGAGCGTCGCAATTGGCGCTGAGAAACCACTTTATTGAGTCCTCTGTTTGGTCGCAGCTGGTCGGCCCCCATCAGTCACGACTAAGTCGTTTACCTGTGATTGATAGACACTCAGCCCGTTTGGAAAAGAAGCCGCCACGCGATTCACCGACGAGAAGGACACTTGAGCATGGCATGCTTATTCGTCAGACGCGCTCCAGCAGTCGCAGTACGCCCGTGGTAGCCCTACCGTACGAGGCAAGGATGGCCACCGCTTGCCCTTACGGGTAGTCTCAGCTAGCCTGCTTGAGGTTTCACTAAGCGCACATCCGTGCAGTTTTCGTTAGTCTTTTCACAACCTACCGGCGCCCGGCCACTCCAACAGAGACTCCCTGCAGTGAGGCTCGAGCATCGACAAGGCCCCAGTTCTAGAAGGCTGTCGGGCTGGGTTTCGGGCAGCTGGGAATGACGAGACGGTGATGGTGCGGGCTGCAGGATCTGCTTGAGGCCCGCGCTGTGCTACTTGGCGATGTTTAAGTCGGCCAGAACCAGAATTCATGAAAGCCCAGAGCCGGCGGAACGAACGAAGAGAATGGAAATGATGGAGTTCAACGGATTGAACAAGCATAATCGGCCGCGCTCTTATATCATTAGGTATAGTGAGACGACAGGCACATTCCGTACCTGACGATCCAGCCAGCGTGAGACCTCGTCTTGGGGTCTTAGTCTAAGTCCCACAACGGGGACACTCGTTGCGAGACATTTTGGCAGCCGCAATATGAATAAAAATACCGTAATCTTTTTACTTGCTAAAACCCGAAATTTTGCATACCAGCGTAAGAATTTGAGAAAATTTCTCTGCGAGGTCAAAGTTTCGCCGTCAATCCGTTCACGCATCCAACGGTATCCGTGATTTGCAGCAGCATGATAGGCTAGGATAGCCCCGTTTTAGTAGCTGCAGCACGGGAGCCAATTGAAAATCTAACCATGTGATATCTAATATCTGATTGGTGGAGAAGCACGCGTTTGTTGTTTTTTCCTTGGACGCGTCCTGGACGCGCCAACGACATTTGCTGACCTCTTGCTTGAACCGACAACCCAATCAATCAATCAATCAATCAATCCTATCAGCAGCGCACACAAGAGGCCAAAAATAAGACCGCCAGTCGACGACGCCATATGACTGAGAGGGGGAGACAGCGGAATTATTGACGCAGAGAGACAGAGAGAGAGAGAGAGAAAGCGAAACAACGACCTCGCCCCTGTCCACCTATTTGACGGGAATTTCGTTCTTGCGGCTGCAGATCAAGCCAAATTAATGGGCAGATGAGCGCTTAGCCGTGCGACCACTCTCATGCGATGATTGAATAGCCACATTAGCACTTCGTCCATTACAAGAGGAAGCAAAGACAAGCCCATGGTGTCTTATTTTGGGCTTGCGCTACTACCAGCTGAGGCTCGTCTCGCTCGGCGTTCTTTGACATTCGGTGGTTTCGAGACGGACCGCGACGAACGGCCGCCACCTCACTTCTCGCTCTGCTTCTTGCTCATCGGAAGGCCGAAGGTCGAACGATATCACAATTTTGCACCGTTGCCCACGCTACCCACTATTTCCCCGGCAGGTCCTTGCATGCGGCGCTATTCACTGCCTGTCGAGCTGCAACGCGCACTCCAGCTATTCTACAGCGTACATCCCAGAAATTTGCAGGTGGACGCCCATCAGAAGGAACAGCGTTGAAGCCGTTTACTGGCTGCCAGACATCTGCAGAACAAAACGCCAGATAAAAAACGACAGGAAAACAGAGAGAGGCGGATCGGCGAACGGGGTCTCGCATGAACTGTAAAACTTGTTGCATACGTGCTTGGCATAGTCTTCCCGCCCTGTCCCCATCGCCAACTCGTCCATACACATTTCGTACAATCGTCGTCACCAGAAGAGCCAGTGGCCGCTGGGGACGGGAGACTGACTTCTGCCGGACGTAACCCGCGCCGCGCACACCCCCTCCTCCCCGCCGCGCCTGAAGTGTGACAAGCCTGAACCTGGGAGAGCCCTGCCGAACATCTTTCTGTGAGTGTGAGTCTCGGCTGTCCAATTTTTTTTTCTCTCCACGCCCACGCTCAATTGGAGCCGGTCGGCGTCAGAAGCCTGCTGCGAAAGACCAGGTTGACTGGCCGTCTTTCGACGACCACGAAGCCATTCACGACGACGGTCGAGCAAACGCAAAGACAAACGCACACGCTCGTCGCCACCGCCGTCACCTGAATTTTTAATGGTCAGAAAGGGCACCGAGCCCGGCGCCGAGTACTCAGCAGGCCGTTCGCAGCGTATCTCGGACTTCTAATCGACAGTCGGCGTGTTCCAGCAAACGGTCGCCATCCATCGCGGCCGCGTCCATCGCATCGTGCTCATCCACCCGCTGTCCGTCTTTCACACACACCACTCATCAAGATCCATATCGTCCATGGCCTATGCCATTCGCACCCCGGACGATATCAAAAGCGCACACACACTGAAGCAGACACACTCACTGAAGCAGACACACTCACTGAAGCAGACACACACCATCACACTCCCTGCATCCCCATCCCGGCTTGTCTCTGCACAATCTACACTACTACGTACACCACACACCCTTACTGCTACCTTCGGCGTACCCTAGCCTGGTAGGTCGTGTCACAGCCCACGCTCCTCTCGTCCAATCGCCCATTCCTCCCGTGCTCCATAGAGCTCCACCCGGACATCTCTGGGCGTGCTGAGCTGGCCGCCATCCATCTGGGCTCCTCTTTCCTGCACAAGTCAAGACTCAGGTACTCAAGTACCAGCCCGGCTCCTCCACTCTTTCTGCTCGCCTTGGCACCTACCACGACCTCGCTCGACCTTTTACTTTTGTACCTCGTCCTCCTACTGCCGCCGACCCTCCCACACCTTACCTCACACTTCACTAACTTCTCCTCACTTGCCTGCTGTGCCGCTGATGCTGCTCCTACTGCCACACTGCCGCCTTCACTACTTCACGCAGTATTACATCTAGGCTACCCTCCTCCCTCGCGTGGTATCTGGCTTGATATCCCCTCTTTTCTTTTCCAACAACAACCTTTGCAGCCACCAACTGAATCTTCACTCACGGAATCGCAAATCGACCTCGTCTCGTCTCGCAGCGTTATCGCATCGCACTTCGCTGTACTCGGCTCATCACATCGACAAGTCGGTCAAGATCGCGAGTCGTTGTTCGCCTACAATTTGACCGCCAAAAGGCCCCCCTTGCATTTACGACCCACAAGTCATTTCCAAAGTCTAGACCCTACCAAGCAAGGTGAGCCATGAGTCTCCTCACTCTTTCTCCTCCCTTCAATCATGCGAAACCCCGTTCGGATCAAGAACCCTGGAAGCCGGCCCTGTCAGAACGGGAGATTCACGACTGCACACCGCGACTACTTATCTAAACTGATGCCTTGCGGCTCGCTGACAAGCCCTCCCACTTTCAGCCCACTACCCGACCCAACCGCAGTTGACACCCGATTTGGAGACAACATCGACTCCGAGTAGTAATAGGCCGACATGGCCAAACCCACGCTCTTCGCCGGCTCTCATGAGCCCCTGCATATTTACCAAGACGACTTCTTCGAGAACTCGACAGCAATGATCAATCACGCACCCATGCCCGTCGCATCCAAGCCCCCGAGAAGACCGCTCGGCGCCGCAAGCAACAACAACGTCGTTCTCAACCCGCCAGCACCACATTCCGACAGACACTCGCCATTGAAAGCATCGTCTGGCAACCACATTTCACCACCCGCCCCGCTGAAATCCCAAGGCAACAGACTCAACATGGTGCCGATGGCGCCACCTTCAGCAAAGGCACAAAATACCGATTCGCTTCACAAGAAGCCCTATTTGTCCAAGTTCAAGACTGTTGCGCAAAAGCCTCCCGCCGTAGATCTCGCCGCCGGGTTTGGAAAAGAAAACGTTCACCCGCAGCTGTACCCTGCGCCGCCAACAATCAGCTTGGATCAGTTTTATATGCACAAGGCACCCGGAAAGCGCACATTGATGGAGGCTGCTCCGATCAAGGAAAATAGACCGCTCAAGAAAGTCAGACCCGAGGAGTCTGGCCTGCCTCCGCATGACTCCTTCCCTCCGATTGTCGACGATGGAACGAAACCCGGACACAGCTATGCGACTTTGATCGGAATGGCCATCCTCCGTTCACCCCAACGGCGTCTTACCCTCGCTCAAATCTACAAGTGGATTTCCGACACGTACTCTTTCTACAGGGCGGAGGAATCCGGTTGGCAGAATAGCATCCGACACAACCTCAGTCTTCACAAGGCCTTCATCAAGGTGGAGCGGCCAAAAGACGACCCGGGCAAGGGCAACTACTGGACCATCCAGGAAGGTATGGAACAGCAATTCATGAAAGACAAGCCAGCAAGGAAGACCGCGACAACCGCCGAGAACGTCCCTGTCATGTCGACTCGAATGGAACCGCCAAGACCGGTTAATGTCCCGATCCAGGAGCCGACTCTGCCTCCTCCTGCACCGATCAACCATGTCTCGCTGCCGCCGCTGCCTACATCTCAGGCTACCGTGGCCGTTGAATTCTCATCCGACGCGACCATTCCAGTCTCCGACTCCGCCGCGCCAGAAGATGGACAGGACAAGGGACTGGATCAGGACGGCTCTCCGCTGGGCCCTACGATGCACTCTTCACCGCCGATTCCGCGACACATGGAGCCCCGCAGTCGTACGCCTCCGCCGCCCGGCCGCGGACCCGTCTCTTCGATTACGAGATCTCACAAGAGAAAGTTTGCCTCCATGGACGACAGCGGCTACATTTCCTCGTTGGAGTCGTCGGCGCTCCGGCAACCAAAGACGGGCATTCTGACTTCGGAGGCCGACCGTCCTCGCAAGCGCAGCCGTGCCGGCAGGGCCGAGGATGAGATTGCTCGCTTGCGTGCTTCTTCTTACGACAGCCCCAGCAAGGGTCGATCCTACAACGCGTTTGCCCCACCGTCATCATCGCCGCTCCGCCAACAAGGGCAGATGCTGCCGCCGTTGACACCGGCCATGAAGCTGAAGCCACCTTCCAAAGCGCCTCCCTCCGCATCGCCAAACACCAATCTTCGTCTTCACCGCGACCATGTCAGCCGGATGCTGCAATCTCCGCTCCGCAAGCTGAACGGCACTGGCGACGGCAACGCGCCGTGGAGCCCCGCTTTCAACCTGGACGAGAATGTGTACAACTACAACCTGGCTGCGGGTGATTTTGACATTTTCCAAGACATGGACAATGACTTTTTTGACGGTGTCCCCCAGGAGTCACCATCTAAGAAGACCGTTAAGCGACCTCGCGTCGAGCGCACCAACTCTGCCAGCGCTCTGGCCGAGGCGACGGACTCTGCTAACGGCAAGTCCGTGATCTCCACACCCTTCCTGAAGGCCCCAGCGCAAAACGCTGCCATGTGGGAAACCCCCAGCAAGGTGTTTGATGGGCTCTCATCTCCCATAAAGGGCGGCGACAGTGCTGCCCAGTGGAGGTTCCCTTCACCCACCAAGATCTCATCGTCTTTCTACGAGGTTGCCGCTGAGGGCGAATGGCCCTCTTTCACATTCGACACCACTGACTTTATGTCGGAGGACCCCAACGAGTACGCCGGACTGGATATTCTGCAGGGCTTCGAGAAGATTGGCTCGGGCTCACAAACCAAGTCTTCAGGCTCCAAGCCTAGCAAGCCTGCTTTTGGACGGAGCCACACGACGCAATTCTAATCTCTTCAATGAGGCCTTTCCGTCTCATTGGCGCTGAGACATGACGACCGTTACGATGTATGAACATACTTATTGGCATAACGTCCGATGCTCAAGCGTCGACATTGTCGACCCACACGATAAATGGAGCGGGGAAAACTTGGGCTGGATTGACTTATAAGGCTAATGTCTGATACGGGCTCCGAGGGGTTTCATTCCTTGTCCACGATTGTTGCTTTTATGATAATGACGAAGCAGCGCACATACTGGCTTATTGGGGGGCATATCATTCTGGAAGGCACACTGGGGCTGCGATTTCTTCTTGGGCTCTGGTCTTGTTTTCACTGCGGGTCATGGGCTACACTACACTATGGATTGGCGGGAAGTGCTTTTTTTTGGCCGAATGGCTTTTGCGTGTTTTTTGTTTCTGTAAGAAAACTGTTTACTGTTTGGATGTGTCACAGAATAGCTTCCTCTCCGCGGAGGGCACACTTAGTGGTAAATGCTAGTATGAACCGTCCTCACATTCTTTGAGTTGGGTCAGATGACTGGACTTAGAACATTCAAGTTCCTCCGTACCTCGAAGGTCTTTGGTCTTATCAGCTGCATTGGCGTTCGCTTAAACCGCTTCTGTCCCACGGTCTTCCATCTGCAAATGCGGCCTCACTAATGCGCGATTCTAGGACCGATGGTAAATCATAAATGGGTATCATATTGATTTGCTCTAAATCCCACGCCCAATATGTCTATGCCCAACATTCCCATCCGTCCTATCCGCAACGTCGTTATCTGTTAAAACTGTCACGTCGTGACGTATAGAACCCCTGGTTATCCTGTCATGACCCATCCAAACTCATGCCACACCGTCAGTATATCCCCATCCTCGTGGCCCATCCACTTTCCTTCTGGTTGATGTTGATCTGGTACGGAAACGGGTTTGAGCCCTGCGTCGTTATCGGCGGAATATGATCCTTGTGCGCGTTGACGAAAGTGATGACCTTCATCACGGTTGTCATGAGCGTCTGCTCCATGGCCTTGCGGACTTTGGCCCTCTCTGTCCACGTGGTCAGCGATCGTCTTCCAGCCCCAGAAACTGCTAGCGCCTCCCTCGCGTCCCCCTCCAAACCAGCATCTGTCGTCAGACGAGGCTTGAATGTCGGCAGCGAAGAAAAGATAAGATGGGACTGACCAGTCTCCGTCCTGGGCTCCGCAACGGTTACCTTGACCGTCCAACACTCCCAACACACCTCCTCATCCCCGCGCATGAGCCAAGCCTTCCTGCGCTTCTTCTCAAAGAACTGCACGTTCAGCTGCCCGCGCCCGCCGCCGCCGCCGGTGCCCGTGTTCGTCGACGATCGCTCGGCGTCGAGCTGGCGCGCGAGGGCGGCGGCGCGCTGGTCGATCATTGTCTCGAGCTCGACGTCGTCGACGTAGGGTAGGGTCAGGTCGAGGACTTCGCGGGTGTAGGGGACGACGGCGGGGAAGAAGCGGTGGAAGAAGATTGTGTGGAGGATTCCTGGCAGCCGGTTTATCTTTGTCAGCTCACTGTCAAAAGTTATCGCGATGTGATTTGTGCTGGGGAGCGCAAAGCGAAACCATCGTGAACAATGATGAGGGCTGCTGAGTGACATGACGTTTGGCGGGGCGGAGCCCGCCCGGACGGGGGTTTTGTCATGGGGCCGTTCATCTCTACCTTTGACGACGTCCCTGACGGACGCCGGGTCCGCGAAGGCGTCTAGAATGAACTCGGGAGGGTTCTGGGTCTGCATCGTGGGAGAGCGGTCGTTTCTGTGGGGAGCTTCTTCTTTGCGACTCCGGGTATTGTTGTTGGTGACGGAGCCTTTGCACCGGGAATGTCAGACGAAGATGAGGGGCAATTTCAGGAAGATGCGCGCCGCCCGAATGCCCCGACAAGGGGCCAGAGAGGGGGCAGCAGTCAGTCTAGGTGGCAGGGATGCGTTTACCCCGTGCTTTGCCATGGGTCCCGGGGAAATGCGGCGACGGGCGACGCTGGAGTTTCCAGCGGGCACGGGGTACGTACAGTGCCTGAAAGTACCTTGAGGTAATGGCAGCCAATTACTGCTACAGTACCAGTGGGCGGCAGCGGGAGCGGCTTTACATTCTAGCCACAGAGTAGCGCCTGCCACGGGCCGTCAATGAAGTCAGCACAGTTAATGAGCCTGCTTCCAATGCGCGTACTGCGCATTGTGGCTGAGCCGAGGTAATCACGGTCCCACGACAGAAGCTATCACTTTTCCAAGATACCTTACCTTACTACGTGCCGACCAGCCTTCCTGGAGCTCTCCTGAACCCCCTCCATCAAAGCTGCCATTTTCCTTCTCGCATACCAATTTCGGTTCACACCACGATTTTCTTTCTACGATTCTTGCAGAGAATTCGTAGAGTTTTATCTCGTTTAATTTAACCACCGAGGTTTCGGTCTGGCTGCGATTCCATTGTGACCAGCTTAAATTACCAGCTACCGCTTCCTGGAGCCCTGCGCTATTGGAAGCTCGTAAGTTTTGCAACACTTTCTCCAGCCACAACTACGAAAGTGGGATTCTTTCTGCATTGGATCGAAGATTTGGAACAACGCAAGCAAAGGCGAACAAAGGCGAATTCACTCCCGGCGACTGGCGCAACGCAAGAAATCATGTTCGACGCGACTCGGCGATGGTTCCGCCGGAACAGGACGCCCCTCGCCATCGGCGTGGGAGTCGTCGGTACCGGCTACGTCGTGACGCAGTATGTCCTGGGCAAGATCAATGATGCGCGGGAGCGAATGAGCAGCGATCGCATCGCGAAGGAGAAGTGAGTCCTGCGTCCTACCCGCCCCCTCCCTCTTTCACTGTACAGAACTAACGATGCCCTCCTCGCAAACAGTCTTCGTCGTCGATTCGAACAGAACCAGGAAGACTGTACCTTCACCGTCCTCGCCCTCCTCCCCTCCGCTACTACGAGCATCCTCGAGGTCATGAACACGGAGAAGATCACGTATGAGATCCAGAAGATGAAGGGACAGACCAAGAGCGTCGCGGGCAGCAGCGCGAGCCCGCCAAGTATCGCCGATACTACCATGACGGCCGACGATGATGGTCGGAGTGTGGTCAGCAGCGGTGTGCAGAGCGAGAGCGGGATGCATGCGAGCCAGATGGCGGTGCCTAGTGCCGCTGCGACGAGCAGCGAGGGCGCGCAGGATGGAGGGGCTCCTGGAGCTGCGGCGGCGCAGAAGGCGAAGAAGACGAAGAGGCAGTTGTGGGACGATTTGACCATCAGCTGTAAGTGTGGTCTGTCGTTACACTTTGATATATCTTGCTGACATGAGATGGCAGCAATTACGAGGGCCTTTACGCTGTTGTACACGCTCGCGCTTCTAACGATGCTGACAAGGGTTCAGCTTAACCTCTTGGGACGCCGCAGTTACCTGTCAAGCGTCATCTCTCTTGCGACGGGTGCCGCGCAAGCAACCATCAGCCTCGAAAACAATGATGACGACGGCTTGGAGCCATACGGAAACGACTTTGAGACCAACCGCCGATACCTGACTTTCAGCTGGTGGCTCCTCAATGAGGGGTGGAAGGAGCTCGGCCAGCGCGTGGAAGCCGCCGTTCGCCAGGTCTATGGCCACCTCAGCCCACGTGACCTGCTCAGCTTCGAGCAATTCTCTGAGCTGACTCTTGCCGTGCGCAAGAAGGTTGAGGGAGAGACGCCCGAGGAGCGCCGCAAGGCTAGGTGGTTGCCGTATCTCCTCCCACCTAGAGACCGCGAGGACCACGTCCTCCGTGAGTCCGGCATTCTGGAAGAGAGCACCGTCATCCTCTCGAAAAGCACAACATCGCGGTCTCCATCCTCGTCGCCCGCAGTCAGGAGGTTGTTGGACGAGACCTCCGATCTCATCGAATCCCCGTCATTCACTCACGTGCTCACACTTCTCCTGGATGCGGGCTTCTCCATGTTGGTCGACAAGAAGCTCGCATCTGCCGCCTTCGACAAGCCCGACCTTGCGCAGTCGGAGCCCCGGACTTCTCAGGTCGTACTATTGCCCAAGATCCTCTCGGTGCTCACGCGGCAGGCACATGTGATTGGCAACGGCATGCCGAACGAGTATCTCCAGGAGATGGAGCAGGTGCGCGACTTGGAGGGTTTCGCGGCGGTGGTGTATTCCAGCAACTGGGAGAACGAGATCCAGCAAGAGGAGAGCGGCATCATGGCCAGCGCCGTGGACTTGAGGGCGAGTGACGTCGTGCTGGCGAGAGCCAGCCAGGTGATGACGAACATCCCGAGCCAGACGCAGGGTACGACCCAAGCGACCGGAGAGGAGAGCGTGGTGGTGGTAGACCCCGCGACCAGTTTTGAGAGTGCGTGGGGAAGAGCGCAGAAACAGTAGGGCTGCTTCGATTGCAGCTTCGTATACGAATAAGAGTGCAGAGGCCCAGGGTGGGATACTTTTTTTTTTTTTTTTTTTTTTTTAATGAGAACCACGGAAAATTTACGGGACAGCAGGCGAGGAAGGGAATGGTGGTGATGGGAAATTATAGGTATCATTGTATAATCTATAGCGAAGAGATAGATGAGCTTCTCGACCTGTACTTTTACAGCACGGGGGGCGGCTGGCCTAGAACAAGAGATGGCAACGGCTTCCCGTACTTCTCTTTCAGTAGCATCCCAGCTTTTGCTCTGCCTCGCCCGTCTATCATCCGTTTCTATCGCAGCATTGACGTTACCCCTCAGTGCTCGTGCTAAGCACATCTCAAGCCGATGTCAGTCGTACCCCGGCAACTAGTTGCCCCCGGTGACGCAATTCGATGATGTGCGACTTGGTAGCACTTTGGATCGTCGTTATTGTAGCATTTCTGAGCAGGCTGGCACCTCCTCACATCAGGCCCCGAATGAACTGGTCCAAGCCCAGCTCGAACAGCTCGTTCTTGACACCTTCTCCGCCCTTGTGCTCCGCCGGCGATAGAGGATTCTTGACCACTGGCGGAGGGTCCAACAGTTAGCATATTGTGCTTTTCCATTACAGAGTCCATCTCCCAAGCTGTTGCAAAATTCCCAGGAAAACACAAAACTCACCATATTCAACCCATAGATTGATGTAAATCTGATGCAACACGTTGCGCATGCTCAGGGTCGCCGTGTCGGTGAGCATGACGAACCTCAGGTTCGAGGGCGTCTCGTAGTAATGGAGCTTGTACCCGGAGGTCCGGTAGCTGATGAAGGCGTCGTCGTCGCCGCCGAGCTTGCGGGCCATGTTGCGCAGGGAGAAGACGGTGCCGAAGATGAGCTTCGCGTCGTCCGAGGCCGAGTTCGTCTGTTGGCTGCGGCGGAGCTGTTGGGAAGAGGGCGCCGCGGCGCCGCCGGGGCCTGCTGAGGAGAGGGGCGGTTGCGAAACCGGGCGCGCTTCGGCGGGAAGCCATGTCTTTAGGTATATGCATTCCGTGTGCCGATCGAAGATGTAGAAGGAGTAGACGACCATATTGTGCGAGATCGACGGCGGCGGCGGCGGCGGCGGCGGCGGCGGCGGCGGCGGCGGCGGCGGCGGCGTGCCGAGAAGTGTGTCGGTGAGGTAGGTGTCGGGGCGGGTTTGGGTCTATGGGATCAGGATCCCATGCCGTTTGGGGGAGGTTCCGCGGCGCCGTTGGGAGCTTCGTCGGTCGCGGGGATCAATCGTCAATGGGTTTGAGAGCTACGGAAGCTCTGTCGTGTCGATGGGAGATGTTTGACGCGGACTGGACGAATGAGCAGCGGCTCAGTGGCCCCAGGACCGAGTTGCGGCTGCAGTGCCTCTGTGTGTGCCTCGGGGGGGGGGGGGGGACCTGGGATTGCGCACTGCGACCTGGAAGCTTGCCCGATAAGGTCCAACGTACAGGGGCCAATGGCGGGGCAGCTGTGCCTTCGTTGCTGACGGTGGAGCTCTTGGAGCCTGAACCCCCCGGAAGGATTCCTCTGGCCGCCTCCATTCCTTTTTTTTTCTTTGGCTGCAGTTGCGCAAGGAGGGGTTCGCGCTGGACGGCTGGCCCTACGAGGAAGCCGCCTAGCCCACAGGTCGTCAGTTTCCAGGTTGACCAGGTTGGGGCATTTTGAGATGCACCCAACGACAGCGACTGAAGGCGCTGGTAAGTGACCAAAACTTACGCGGTCCATGGGATCGCCGATGGATAAACGGCATCAAAATGGATGCTGGAAAGCGGAAAGCGACCTGGACGGGACTGGGACGTGGGGGTTGGAACGGGAACAGCTGAATATGACGCCCTTGCTTTGTTTTTTCGTTCCTGCTCCATCTCCCTCCGATCAATTCCCTTTTTTTTTTTTTTTTTTTTTTGGAGGCTTCAGGTGTCGCTCTCGCAAAATTCCAGTCCTGATTTCTTACTCGGTCGCTTTCGGTTTCCAACGCGCTTCTTTCCTCACGGCCCTGACTCCGTAACACCACGCTTCGGGTTCGGTCACATCCACGCAACGGAGAGGGACCTGATAGCTCAGTTGAGCTCTGCTGCTCTGATCTCCCTTACCCCGCCACATTCTGCTCTCCAACTTCCGTCATTCCACGTCCACGAACTCTCAGCTCATCTTCAACCTCCCGCGACTTGCGCTACACTCGCAACCTTGCGCTGAAAGCAACAATGTCTGAGCAAGACGACCCCCAGACCCCACCATCTACGGCCACGGCCTCGGCGACTCTTTCGACTAGCGGTAGCTTCCCCTCGCCTACCATCGCCGTAGGATTTCATGGCGAAGGAGGTGTTGAAGCTCGTCCGGCGCTCCCTACCCACATGTACGTCTTTCGCCGGGCTTCCTTTGCTGCGCTGCAACTTGCACAGCCTCCCCCACGATCCACAACCTGCAGCAAGCACTCTGACCTCGTCGTGTCCCTGGAATAGTTCCGATTCGGCTGCTCAGCCGACGAAATTTCAGAGTCCCATCAGACATCACCGTCGAACGCCGTCTACTCATCGCGAGGTCAAGGTGCGTCAGTTTGAGTGCAGCCCCGCTAAATGCATGTTTGGTGGGGGCGGGGTAGCTAGCATCAACCACACCAGAGGCACTGACGAGGCGTAGGAAACCCTCGACGCAGTGACTGAATATGGTAGCGAAAGCCAGGATGGCCGGAGCAACCACCGAATTAACCAGTACATCATAAAGGAGGAGATTGGCCGGGGTTCCTATGGTGCCGTCCACCTTGCGACCGACCAGTTCGGCACTGAATATGTAGGACCTCCTTGCCTCTTCGACCGTAGTCGAGCTCACGTAGTGTAGGCGGTCAAAGAGTTCTCCAAGGTCCGGCTGCGCAAGCGGGCGCAGTCGAGTGTCCTGCGTCAAGGTGCACGCCGTCCCCAACGATTCGGTAATCGTGTAAGCCTTAATGCGCCTCTATCACCGCACTTTGGGGATTTTGGTCGGGAGAACAAGCCTGGCTCAAGTGCAAGTGACGCACTGTTCTTCATCAGAGAAGAGATTGCTATCATGAAGAAGCTGAACCACCCGAACCTAGTTCAACTGATTGAAGTGCTTGACGACCCGGAGGAGGACTCACTGTACATGGTCCTTGAGATGTGCAAGAAGGGCGTAGTCATGAAGGTCGGCCTCAACGAAAAAGCCCCCCCTTACGGAGAGGATTCTTGTCGTTACTGGTTCAGAGACCTGATTCTTGGCATCGAGTATTGTAGGTCTTCACAGGGTCCGAAGCTGTGGAAATGTGCTGATATGTCTCAGTGCACGAACAAGGCGTCATTCACCGTGATCTCAAGCCGGACAACCTGCTCCTGACCGAGGACGATGTTCTCAAGATTGTGGATTTCGGAGTCTCAGAGATGTTTGAGAAGCCCGGGGAAGGCATGATGACTGCCAAATCAGCCGGCTCACCTGCGTTCCTTGCCCCTGAGCTCTGTGTGGTCAGGCATGGGGATGTCGACGGTAAAGCCGCTGACATCTGGTCCATGGGTGTATCGTTATATTGCTTGCGCTATGGCAAGATTCCTTTCGAGCATGACGGCGTGCTGGAGATGTACGAAGCTATCAAGACAGAGTCTCCTAGTTTTCCCGAAGATGAGAACCCTGACTTCGTCGACCTCCTGGACCGAGTCTTGGAGAAAGACCCAAAGAATCGCATTCAGATGCCTGAATTGAGGGTGCGTAAACCCGCCGTCTGTCTTGGAAGATTGCTGACAGGAAACAGAAACATCCCTGGGTAACGAAGGGTGGCGTCGATCCGTTGCTGTCGAAAGAGGAGAATTGCGCAGTGCTTGTCGAGCCCCCAAACGAGCTTGAACTGAACCGCGCTTTTACGCGGAAAATGAACCATCTGCTTTGTGTGGTGAGTGAAGAACGTCCGTCACATGGACATCCCTAACCTTGTTGTCAGATGAAAGCGATCCACAAGTTTAAGACGATCCTCATCAGGCGGAGGCAAAGTCGCAAGTCTGAATCCTCGCCAAGGTGCATTGGCGGCAATGACGCTTCCGACCAAGACAAGAATCCAGCTCGAGAAGCCGACATCGAAGCTCTTGTCGCGAAACGTCGCGAGTTCTTGAAGAAGCAACAAGGCGGCGATGCTCAAAGCGACGACACGACCGAGAAGTCGGAAAAGGAACCGTTGATCCTCGGCATCGGCATCGGTGCTCGAGATGAGTTCGACAAGGACGAGCCGTCGGCGGGCTCCGTAGCCGAATCTCCAACCAATGTCGATTTCAACATATACGACAAGGCGTACGAAGCCGAGGTGGATCGCATCATGTCGAAACCGGCGAGGCAAACAACCATGTACCTGACGCGATTCGTCAAGGATCGCGAGCACTACAAGGAGGTCGCCAATGTCATCGAGGGGACGTCCGCCGCCGTTACACCAGCAGCAACACCGAGATTTGATACCCACCAGGCAGCAGCGAAGGGCCGTTTTGCAGACCTGGTGTCCAGCATGACCGGCAAGAACAAAGCTGCTGAGGGCGAAGAGAAATAGATACGCGGTCGCAACGGCTGCATCGGTTAGTTCCGGGTCTGCGACTTGGCGTTTGGTATCTGGGGTATTGGATTGATCGTTTGAGTTTTCTTCGGAAATATGATACCTGTTTGTGGCTAGGTTAATGGAACTTTGTTTGCTGATGAAAGCTCCCCGTGGCAGGCGTTTGACGGACGGCGATTGATAATTTCGTGCGAAATTGGGAGTCGTCTTGGACGCTCGTGCTTCTTAGGCGAGGATGGAAGGTATTTCTGGAAGCTGTGGAACGCCCTGTTAAACTGGAGAACGGCTCGTGGGCCGAAGACATCATCACCCATTCCGTCCTTCATCTCTCTTGCCGAGAGTGGCTTCCACGCTAGTTGCTCATTCGCTGTGGAGATACCCAACCGCGCGGGAATGAGGCGCTGTAAGCATCCCATCCGAGGCAAGGGGGTGCTCCAACAACTCCAGTCAGCTTTGCTTCCTTTTTCTGATTCTGGCCCCCAATTTACCAATGCACCTTCGGAACTGCGAGCCCGGCATCTCCTTCCTTCCCCAGTCCCAGTCCATAGGCAATACCGAAAGTAAATATTGATTGCCTGCCTTACGCTCGATGGCAGCAACCATCTCCTTCACTCGCCGACTGTTCTACAACAGGAAAGATCCGACCCCCCATAAAAGACCAGAAGAGCAAGAGCGAGACGTCTTCATCATGCCTCCCGACGACGACACCTTTGCGACGGGTAGCTTACCCTCGGGCTTTTCGGTGAGGAAACACAAAAAAATCGGCTGAAAAGTCGTGGGAACCCCTACTGAACAAGCCTCTATCAGCTTCTAAGGCGATCTTTTGTTCCATCGTTCTCATTATCAAGCAAACGCTTCAGCGCGCCAGCGCCCCCCTCAGTCAGCAACACCATGCCCAGCCGCTGTCAGCCATGCCGAAACCTGGACATTTGGCGAGCAACGGACCGGCTTCCGGGGTACACTCTTTCGGCTCTGGTAGATGGTGTAGTAGTCTCTAGGTTACGGACCTTCGAGGATCCCAAGGACTGCGATTTGTGTCAGCTTTTCTCCAAGCTGTACGTTGAGGTCGATCCGACAGCATCCGGCTCGGTCCACACAGCCGAGCTGAGAGCCTTCCCTCTCGTACCACATATCGCTTTGCGATCGCATAGACAAGGCTTCTGGAAGGGAGATAGCAGCTACATATTTGAGTCTGAGGATTTGACCGACTTCTTTCTTGCTGTCGTTCCGTCAGATTTCACGCATACGGGGGGCAGGGACAACTCGAGGCTGGAGAAGCTTGTAGCGAAGCAAGGCCTCGTCATGTGGCACAGAGAAATTCAGAAGAACACACGCATCTTCTCGCCACGGATAGTAACGCCAAGATTCAACCCTCGAGTCGTCCTGGAATGGCTGGACTGCTGCGCGAACCATCACCACACTTGCCTCCGCGGGCAGGGAGCGCTACCCAACATGAAACTAATCGACTGCGAAAAGCGAAGCATCATCACGGTTGAGTCTCTGCCTGATGAAGGTCATCCGGAATACGTTGCTCTCAGCTACGTTTGGGGAAAGAGTACGACCAACCTCCTAGACTTCACAGACATGGGAACGTCATTACCGAGGAATCCACCACAAGTGATTGAGGATGCGATGAAAGTTACGACTGCACTCGGCTATCGCTACATTTGGGTAGACAAATACTGCATCGATCAGCATGACAGCAGCAAGAAACACGAACAAATCATGCACATGGACTTTGTGTACCAAAACGCAACGCTCACCATCGTCGCGGCGGCTGGAGACGATGAAACATGTGGTCTTCCTGGAATTTCAACAGAACGGCCGTCACAACAAAGCTTTTTCCCACATGAACGATTCAATCTTCGCTCGGCTCTTCCGTCACCACAGCAAGACATCCTGAAATCGCGATGGGCAACAAGAGGATGGACTTACCAGGAGGCTGTAATCTCGAGCCGGCGTCTCGTCTTCACTAAAGACCAACTTTACTTCGAATGCGGTTCCATGAACTGTCATGAAAGCCTGCGCGTATCTTTCGATACTCTATACCGGAAACGAAGGTCCTATCTGGATGACTACATCGGTCGTTCCCTCTTCGGATCTGAACATCTGACCCATCAGACCGACAACTACGATGAGACGTCTAGACTCAACAAATTTGTCGCCTACATGCAGTGCGCTGAGCAATACTCTCGGCGAATATTGAGTTTCGACGAGGATAGCATGAACGCATTCGGTGGGATCATTAAGAGGCTTGAGTCGACGACAGATTTTCCGGTGCGGCAAGTATGGGGTGTCCCTTTTTTCCACCCAAGAGACGACGTCCTGACGCGTGTCGGCCACGTGGACTATTCAGGGTATTTCCTAGCCGCCCTTTCCTGGAGGCATGAGCTATACAAGTCCACAAGGAGACGCAAACAGTTTCCCTCGTGGTCGTGGACTGGGTGGGAAGGATCGGTGACTTGGCCAAGACCATTCGATTCTCACAGCATCAGTAGCTCGGAGGGCTTCGACATGGCTAGCATTCAGCTGCAACTCGAGGACGGTACCACAATATCGCTGTCCGACATTGACCCACGAAGTCCTGGTCTGAATTACTCTCAGCCGAGAACCCTTCTCATCCATACATTTGCCGTTCCCCGCACTGCCTTCATTTCTGACGGCTCTATTCACAGCATGCGGCTTGCGAATGGCGGCGAGGTTCGGCTCTATCCTAGTAAAGAAGACTTGGATGCTCCAAAAGTGCTCAAGAGGATTCAGACCGGACGCTACGAGGCCATCAGGCTGGGTACCGTCAACGACGACGCCTACATGATGCTTATCAAGTGGTACCGCAACGTGGCCTATAGGATCGGCACGCTAGTGGTCAACAAGTTCTATCTAACATACTACACACCCGCCGCTAGAACATTCAATATCAAATGACTTGGTGCTTTTTCAAGGCACCTACCGACCACTCCCCGTTCGTCTTGTTAAATGCTTCAGTTCAGCGTTTTTAAGCATGTTCCAGTTGCGCGTAGTAAAGCTGCCATAAAAACCATGCATCATCCGGTTTTAGCTTCTCCTAAGTAACTCAAGGCGGCTTACGCTGATCTGTCGATGACAATTGACTAGCGTTTATTTTTTTGTTAGCGGTCTTACCCACAGTTCCCACGAGTTTGCCTCGATCAATCCCGATTATAAAGCTCTCCGATAAGCATGACTGGCGAACATATACAATGTCTGACCCCTTGTCAGTGGCCGGGAGTGTTATCGGCATCTCATCGCTTGGTATCCAGACTGCCCAGGGGCTTTGCGATTACTATCACGCTTCCAATACGGCCGGATCGAGACGGCACTAACAGAATGTGCGAAAGGACTGTCAGTCATGGGACAAGATTTCCCTGATGATTGAAGGCTGCTGATTTCCAATAGGTTTCGATGGGTAGACTGCCAATTTAGAGCATTGGCTAGCTGTCCTCGAGCGAAGACCTCGATCAACTGCTCAACTCGCTGCCTCGAACATTGGACGGACATACCAGAGAATGCTTCTGACCATTCCACAAGCATTTTAAAAATATATCCGGCAGATATTAACAGGCTTGTGCTGTATTATGCAGCCGCTGACTATGTTACAACTCATTGATACCGTTGCGCTTGAACTAGGGTGGGCCCCCGTTGAATACGAAGCGCAGGCTCAGAGATGCAGATGCTATTCTAGTAGTCTGCCCTGGTTTCGTTAAGATGTACTACCACAGCGAAAAAAAGGGGAACTTCTGTTCGGATTGCCCATTTCTCGATGCAGGAGTATCTTGAAGCGGAGCGGATTTGCCATCAAAAGGACGCATCCCTTTTTTATGTCAGAAGGCGTGAAGCACATGCCGAAATGACCCAGATCTGCATGACGAGTCTACTCTCATCTCAACTGCTGGCGTCGAAATCTGCAAGAACGGAATGTCCGTTCGTCGTCTACGCTGCGGAACACTGGAGGGATCATACCGAACAATCTAACGAGAGCGCGGCTGCGAAAGGCGAAGTTATTCGGCTACTTTAGGGTCCCCCAAAGATTTTTCGCAATTCATCCCACTGTACCTCACCCTGTCTTCCCGAGGAATATTGAACACTGCGTTTTGCCTCCTTCAAGGTCTCTTTTCAGTGCTGGCAACACTGCTCCTCGACCCCGCCGTGGACGTCAACAGTTTCGACGTAGGCGGGACGCCGTTATTGGAAGCATCAAATCGTGGGCACCTAGAAATTGCCGAGCTTCTCCTCAACCACAATGCAGATGTGAACCTCTGCTGCAGTGATAAGCGCCTGGTATTGTGTATTCTGTCACAAAGTGTGGCCACACGGATATCGTCCAACTGCTCCTTGGTCACAATGCCAAAGTTAGTATTGAAAGTGGCATTAACGGGACTAAACCAGTAGCCGCTGCATTCTTTGATCACCGAAGAATCGCTGAGATCCTTGTCAGTTATGGAGCCGACGTCAAGGTCGCTGGAAAGCAGTCTACAAGTCCAGGAACTGCACTGATGGGAGCAGAGAAGAAAGGGCACGCAGAAATCATGCAACTGCAAACCAGCATAGGAACTGATGCCTGGGGCATCAAATGCAGACCCTCATAACGAGCAACTAAGCACGGGACAAGAGCAGTTGCCCAAGTTTCTGCTATTCAACTCACGGGACTGTCGTGCCCCTGAGCCACAAATAGTCTGATATATACAGCGACCCGTCGCTACAGCCTCCAATATCATCGTGGGCATTGCTCTCTGATAGAAGGCATCCGTCTTGAAGTCTTTCTGGAGAGTTCCGACATCCTCTCCAACTGCAACCTGTCCAGACAGCTTCCAAGAAGTTCCACATCAAAAACGGAAGTCGAAATCGTTTCCAACGCCCGCAAGAAGAAGTTCAAGAGCGGAAGGTACTTGCAGCACGTCCATACTATCAGCATCATCCGTCAGGCCCAAATCATTCCCGACAAATCCAGTGCCGTAAATATGGCTTTGTTGAACCGCATTACCAGCCAGTGGCTCTTGCCCCTGACCATCAAGACGCCTTGAATCAGAAGCGTCCATGCCGATGTGCCCCAAATAGCTCGATCCGGACCCGGAATGCTGTCCTTGGACAGAATGGCCACCGGCGGCGGAAAAGGAAATCGAGCCACCGAGAACGCCGTTGCCGTTTCCGAGGTGTTCCAGGTGCTCAGAAGTGCGAGGGGGCATTTCGCCGTCTCCCTCGATTGCGTCATCTGCGCGCTTGGAACCCAACCCGTTTTCTCCGTCGAACAGCGCCAAGAGACTTTGTGCGTAGAGCCACTGTCCCTTCAGCGCATGCAAAGTGAGTATCAGCGAGTCAAAGAGGCGTTTGAACTTGGCGGCGATGAGTGGGTTAGCGGAGTTCATCTGGTCGGAAACGTGCACCAGGGCCGTGAAGAGCATGTGGATGCTCGGAATCCAGAGCTTGGACAGTAGATTTCTCTTTCGGAGAGATTCGAATACGGAGCAAATCGTGATCGCAGCATCGCAACAGATACTCAGATCGGTGTCTGCAGCCGGAGACCCTTCTGGTTCTCGGTTGGGCGACGGCCGGTGAAGGAGGATTAGGAAGTTGTTGTACGTCAGATGGAAGATGGCCTGCCACGGGTCCGGGTCCGGATCCGACCTCGAGTGCTGGAGTCGTTCGGGAAGATTCGTGATGAGTTCTGCGAGAGCTGCGTCCGCTTCCGCCGTTGCAGCCGCGCGGTCTTCTGGGGTCGATCGCAGCGCCACTCTCTTTCGCATTGCTTTCGAGACAATGAGACAAAGGCGGGTTTGCTGGATGGTGAAGTCGTATTCTGCGTCGGTGATGCCTTCGAAATGGTGTTCTTCGAGCTCTGGTACATCGGCCTCGTCGAGGTTGCTGTCCGAGTTGCTCATATCAGCTTACATCGGCACAAGGGCGGGAAATTTGGCAACTTGCATGGCTTGAGGCCGGCCGAAAGAGGTGGAAACTAAGACGTCGAATTGGAAGAGAATCCACCACAGCCGAACCCAAAGACGTTTATCCATAGCATTCAGACTCGATGGTCTCGCATCACGGTGCATGCCCATACCAAACGCCGTACGAGTCGCGACGCCTACCCAATGCCAAGTGTTGGAGACGATGTCTTCGAGGTCATCACATTGCCACGTCAGTAACAGGGAAGCTTGCAAATACGTCTCACGATGCTGCTCGAAGCGACAGTCAAAAAGCGCCTTCGTTCGTCTGAAGAAGACCGGCCTGAGAGCCTTGATCTCAGCTCGCACCGGGTCCAACACGCGCGATCCGACGAGAAAAACAGCGTTCAGCAACAAGAGGGATATCGGTCGGCATTGCGGACGGCATCTGTGGAAATGACCTGTGTGTTCTGAGCCATTGTAGATCTTCATGAAGTCTTCTTCATCGATTATGGGAAGGCCCCGGTTGACATGGTCAAAGTACGCCTTGACGAGCTCGTCCGCCAAGGGCTTCGGCGGTAGCTCGAGGATTTCGGCCGGCACCGAGGGGACTTTGGGGGCGAGCGGATGACTTCCGAAATGCAGCACTCTCGGATCCGGTCGTTTCGAGCGTTGCCGGACCAAGTAATGGAGGTTGGAGAACTCTGTCCCGATGAAGAACAGACGCCCGCAACGTGTGATTTCCGGGTGCTCGACGTCCTGCCGGTTCAGGAAATCAGCCATGTTGCGCGTCGCATCATCGCTGGCGCGGTCCGCCTGGGCCCCAGCGTCGCCTGCTGAGCTCAGCCGAGGGGCATGCCTGACGGCGGTAACCCCCGCCCACGAGCCAGACCTAGCTGGCGTTGCGGGTGCCATCGCGGGTGCCGTCGCGGACTGCGAGGTTGACCGGGGTTGAATGTGGGCATGGGAGCTGAGGGCGGCGGTGCGGGTTGAGAACCGAGTCTTCTTCTTCTCATACATCCGACAGTCGGACGAGTTTTTCGCCTGACACTTTGAACACGGGGCACCTTTTTCGAGAATGTCGCACTTGACCTTCCTCTGATGACATGCTATGCAGGCCCTCCCGTCTGTAGCGCGGTTGAAAGTCAGTTAACACGGTGGTCCAAACCAAGACGGAAGCAGCAGAGAGAGCACTAGAGCCGAGATCGGGGATCCGTACTGGTTCTCGATCTTTTTGACATTGGGCTTGAATACGCCCTGCGCCCGACACGCCCTTCTGTCACCATTTTCCGCTCTGACGAGCTGATGGGGCGTGGAATACCGAAGGAGGGCCACAAAAGGTTGTATGATTTCAGTCAAACTACTACGGAGTGACGTGAAAGGTGTAAGTCGGAAGTTGTCCATGGCTCCAAATGTGGATCAAGTTAAAAACCGAAGCTTGGAAGTTTTGGTCTACGATTTTCCTACTCTCGGCGAGCTCCACCAATCAAAACAACGGGCCGCGGCGGCTCTGTCAGCGGCTCGGTTCATGCATTCGAGACTCGGCGAAAAGCACCAATAGACTTGCACCGTCGCCTGCGTCGTCGAAGTGGCTACCAAACTTGCACACGAAACTATCTTTGAGCCACTGGAAGGAAACTGACAGAAACGTGTGCTATGGATCGAGTTTTTTTTTCTTCTCTTTTCTTTTGTAAGCGGTCAATAATACGTCAAGTACGCAAAAATGAGGGTACTTAAAGTCCAGCCGCTCTTCCTGCGGTGTTATCTGCTGCTATGTTGTCCTCAGGTCATATCATGAACAACTCTTTACTTTCTCTGAACTCCGAGAGGAACTAGTTAGTGACTCGAGACCAGACAGAAAACGATGGGTACCGATGCAGAACACCCTGTTGGCGGTTTTGTGCAAAGTATTCAACCAAACACCGAAGTGGAAGAGTCGGGGAACATGTCGGATGACTCGTCGTGGGAGAAGACTGAAGTTGTCGATGCCACGAAATTGTCGCCGGTAAGTTGGCTTGATCATAGCTTCAACTTGTGAGAGATAACATAAACCCTAACACAACCCCTGGCATAACGCAGATGCGAAAGTTGCACATCGTCATCGCCGGCTTCACGTGCACTTTCAACGGGAACCTGGGGTCTTCGATGCCCTCGGGAGCTCTCGACGCGATCAGCGCCCACTTTGGGGTAACAGACCGCATCCGCCTCATCCTCCTCAACTCCCTCTTCATGGTCGGATATGTCATCGGCCCTCTCGTCTTCGCGCCCCTCAGCGAGTACATTGGAAGGAGGCCCGTCCTCATCGGGACGTTCGTGGGCTACCTCGTCTTCATGCTCGCCTGCTCGGGGGCGCCCAACTACCCTGCGCTCCTCGTCTTTCGCCTCTTGAGCGGCATAAACGCCGCCGCTCCCACGAGTGTCCTTGGTGGACTCTACGCCGACGTCTTCGATAACGCCTCCACCCGCGGAAACGCGATAGCGGTGTACATGACCGTCACCACGATCGGGCCCCTGATCGGGCCCATCATCTCGGGGTTCTCATCTCCGACGTCGTGGCGCTGGCCGTTCTGGATCGCCGGGTTGATCGCGACCCTGGGTCTGCCTCTTGTCCTCACCCTCCCCGAAACCTACGCGCCGGTCCTGCACGACAAGGCCGTCAAGAGGAGGCTCAAGAAGGTCGGCTCCGATGTCGGCGACGAGCAGCTCGAGCTGAAGCCGTTTCACGTTCAGAAGATTTTCCTTCGCCCCGTCACGCTTCTCGTGACCGAGCCGATTCTGTTCTGCACTTCTGCGTATCTGACGCTGGCGTATGCGGTGTTCTATCTCATGTTCCAAGCGTACCCCGTCATCTTCCAAAGGTTTTACGGGCTTTCTCCGGGGGTGGCCGGGTTGGCATTCTTGCCTCGTAAGTTTTCATCCCATTTTGAACTTTCCGAGATGGCACCCCCCTCCTGACAAAGATGTTACAGAGGCGGTCGGAGTCATCATTTCTCTCTTCGTCTTCGGTGCCTTCACATGGTATCACGACCGCCAGACCAAAGCCGGCGCAGAGTGGACTAGGAACGAAATCTATCGCCGACTTCCGCTCGCATGCCTCGCTTCTCCTTGGTAGGTGCCCGCCCAGGCCGAGTTTTGTCTGTTCAACTGAACGCCAACTGACTTGCTCCCGACAGCATGGTTATCTCCCTTTTCTGGCTGGGGTGGACCGTCTGGCCCTCAACCTCCCCCATTGTCCCCATGATGAGCGGTATCCTCTTCGGTTGCGGCTTCCAGCTGCTCTTCATGGGCATGATCAACTACTTGACCGACGTGTTCCGCCAATACTCGGCCTCGGCCCACGCGGCGGCGAGCATGACGCGTTCCATCGGAGCAATCACGCTGCCTCTCGCGGCAGACAGCATGTACACCAATCTCGGGGTTCACTGGGCACCGTCGGTGTTGGGGTTCATTGCGTTGGCGATGGGTGTGATTCCGTTTGTTTTCATTAGATACGGGGACCGTCTTGCGCTCAGCAACAGGACAGCCCGGGAAGCCTTCGCGGCCAAGGAATGAGAATGAGAACGCTGGGGGGGAGTGTAGCTAGAGCAACCTAAATGTAAGTAATACGAAATTGCGGCGGCAAACTTGAATATGCGAAGAATGCGAGAATAAATTCAAGCTTTCAACTTTCAGCATCATAAGGCATATATACATATGTATGTATTAGCTCAGAAATCCAGGCTACCTGGTCGCTCGCCTCGCACATCACCCACACGAGAAGTTGGTCCGAAGGAATTCACACTTCGCACCTCCTTACCGTAATCCTTTTGCCGTCTGTTAGTTTGCAGTATCGTCAAGCTCACATATGAAGCCTTCATCTGGCACAAAACTCACGTCATTCTCTCTCCACTTCCTTAGCGATGTAACGAACGGCATGTCCCACGAATTATATATTATTTGTGAGAAGCTAACTGCTTTCCAAACCCCATGCAGAGGCCGACAGTATCCTACATACATACTCTCTCTCTTGAGTCCATGGTAGACCTAACGAATGACCGAACATAACGAATGTCCGAGAACGCCAAACAAAATGTTGGTTATCCAAACGCATCCAAACAGTAATTCTTGCGAGGCTGGGTATCAATCCCACGAATGCTTTGAGCCTTTCCGATAACGCCGTGGTAATGAGATCCTAACCCCATAAACCCATAAAAGGTCGGTTATAGTCGCTTGGGTAGTGTCCAGGGGAAAAAAAGTGTTGAAATGCAAACAAGTAGTGTTTTGTTCATCGGCGTCTCTCTGTTTCATTTTTTTTTTCGTTCCTTTATCACGTTTCTTTCATGTTTTTTTGCGTCGTTTTTGATTCATTTTGCTCTCTTTAGTCCAGTCTCGTGGTCGACACGGAGGAACTCGCTTTCTCGCTAACAGCATGGGTCTGCGCTTGCGTCGGTCCGTCCAGGTTGAACCCGGTCGAGATCATCTGCTTCAGGACCTCCAGGTCGAAATCGCTGAGGGACTCCTCCAGGATACGGGGATCGCTCTCCGTGCTCGGGACGCTGGAGGACATGGCGTACTCCTTCGCGGGGCTCTCGCTGGGCGTCCACTCGGGAGGCGTGGGCAGGGCGGAGGAGCCGTTGGCGTGTTCTGTTGCTGGGCTGTCCATCACTTCGTCCGATGACACGTGGTGAGGCGCGGCCTTTAGGCTGTAATCTTCCCATTGTTCCATGGGCGGTGTGTTGATGCCGAACATCATGCTTCCACGGTATCCGGCCGCCAACATGCTTCCTCGGAAGCCGGGGTCCTCCATGGGAGTAGGGCGCTTCTTTTTGATGGCCTTGGCAGCGAGGCCGCCGAAGATGATGCTGAGATCGTAAGCGATCCATTCCGCATCACGGTCCTCTGGCATCTCCCATTGAATGCGCGCCATATCAACCTCGTACGCCAGAGTGCGATTTCTCTCGAGGATCCTGTCAATCTGTGCCGTCTTGCCCGTCCATTCCTCTTTCAAGTTTTGCATCAGCGAGTTATTTTTGTCCATTTCCATGGCAAAGTTGTCAAAAGCAGCCCTCGAAAGCACCTTCGAGGCGCGCCGCGCCCGGGCTGTTGTTGGCTGGCTGGTGGGCATTCCGACATTTTGGACACTCGACTTGATGGCTCTGTTGAGTTCGGTCTTGGAGAAGGGGCAGAACTCCTGGATGGAAGTGTTCGCCTCCAGACTCTTGACCATGTGGGACAGATTCGAAAGGTTGAAGCTGTTCTCCTGGACGTCAAGTGTTCGAAGAGTTTGATTCATGTGAATGGCTTCGGCCAGATCTCCAATGTTCAGATTCAGTTTCTGGTTCCGGATCCGCAGATGCAGCAGCGTCTTATTGCTTGCGAGACCTGACAGTGAGCGAGAGAAGCCAAGTCCGAGTTGGCCCTCGTCGAGCTTGGCTGAAAAACCTGAGAAGTCGAGGTATTGGATGGATTCGTTGCTGGCGAAAAGTTGAGAAACCGCGTGGCAAGCTTCGTCGCTGACTTGTCCAGGAGTCGAGGTTCCGACAAGACTGAGGAGGCGGATGGTTCGGTTGAGCGCAAGCGCCTTGATGATCTTGATATAGTTCTCCTCATCCCGGAATTCGATCATGTCCATGAAGAGCGACGTGGGGCCGAAGTTGTAAGCGATTGCGGACGCCAAATCCTCCATGCCGTTTTCGATGTAGTTCCCGTTGATGGAACAAACAATCTCTCTGCCCTGACCCATGCTGCGAAACAATTGAGCAATTTGCGCACCAGACATGCCGCACCCGTTGAGATCAAGTCTACGAAGATAGGCAGACTCAGGCGCCATCAAGTAATCTGCGAGAATTTGCACAGAGGCGTTGTTCAACTTTGACTGGTCAGCAATTGAATCTCCAATCGTCCAAAGTGACTTACGTTGATACTGGAGAGGTCGAGTTCTTCGAGACCCCAACCCATCAGTGTCTCGTCATAGAAAATTGGGTCCATATACTGGCTCAAGCAGTTGCCCGCGATGCTGAGCTTCCTAAGACAAGCAAAGTGAGACAGATTGCTCTTTACAACCGTGTGATCGACATGACCAATGTTGCGTGAAGTGTTGAGTGCTTCCATCCTGTATCCTTGAGAAGGGAGGGCGTCCCAGATCTCTCCCAGACTTTTTTCATCAAGGTTGCAACGCGAGATGTCGAGCTCGCTCATCAGGTCGGGGATGTGCAGAACGTCGACTCGAATCAGGTTAGCATTATGCAGTGCCTATTGAGATGGGCATCTTACCAAGATCTGTTACCTCAGCGGCGGTGAGAGCATTGCCTCCCACCAGGAGAGTGTCGCAGTGGCTGTTCCCAGTTCTCATGAGAAGCAGAATCGGGCGGACAACCTCAGGCTCTCTCTTGGAACCAGCTCGGGTTCGTGACACACCGACAATGTTCTGTGATGCGAGGACGTTGGTAAGATCAATCTTGCGGATTGAGCCGGAAGTGAAGGCAACAGCGTGGATCTCTTGTGACAGCAATGGCGCACTTTTGATGATATCCCTATGCACCCCATCAATGACCAAACCTGTAATGGTTAGTCGGCGGCTCTTCAGGCATTACTTGTAAGGCTTACCATCTCGGGAAACATCTGCCACGGACTCCTCAAACCCTGGATGGTCTGTCAAGCCGCAGAGAGGTGCAAGGTCAACATCACGGAATGAAAGAGCCTTGAAGTAGTCGTTGTATCGGAGAGACTTGAAGACGGCCAGCAGTTGAAGAGCAGTGTATCCGCTGGGTTCCTTTGAGGGAAGGAGGCGGAACTCAGGGCAGTGCTCTCGGCGTTCGCACTTCCAGTTAACTGTCCATTCGGGAGGCGGGCATCGAAACGTTGCACAGTAAGCTTCCATCGTTCTCTTCAGACCACCGAAATCCTGGCCCGAGGGTAGCAGAAGTTGAGCAGTGAGGCCTCTAATGTCGAAAATGACTCGTTGCATGTGCTGGGGCCAGGCAGGTTTTACCGCACGATCCGCCTTCATGAACGTCATGACAATCTCCCTATACCAGCGACTGGCCAATTCCAAGCGCTTCTCAGCTTCGCAAGGCAACCTAACATGCGTGTAAGTAATCACGTTCACGAGGCAGTGGGTATAGGTAGCACATACCGGAAACCGAGAACGAAACGCTCCTCATGGTGATTCATGGTGGCTTTCAAGCGCACCAGAGACGTCAAACCAAACACTACAGTATTGACATCGATGTCTTGAGGTGCTTTATATACCGAGGTTCTCGCGACTCGGATGAAATAGCACTTGTTTTGGCCAAGGAGAAGATAATGAGATGAACCATCACGAAACTTTTTGGAGGTCTCAGGGTTGTCGGCTTTGGTGAGGAGAGTGGTGCGCTGAACCACCGGGAAGATGTCTAATGGCAGTCCGCGACAAGAAGGTTCTTCGGCAGAAACAATTCGGTGAATGGCGGTCTCAACGTTAGGAGCAACGATTCCTTTTGGCACGACGGTCGAGCCCACGGAGTCACGGATGGCACGGCGAATCTCCGTCATCCAGTCTTCTCTCTCAGCAGGCAAATCAAAGAAGAGTTTTGTGCACGCCCATGACACCATTGGAGAAGTTTCTGACCACCACACATCTAAGCCGAAGTGAGGGCTCACACCCTCCTCATTGAAGATGTTGACGATGCTGCCCAAGGGAATTTCCACGCGGCCATCGCCCGATGCACCATCCTGGCTTAGCGTCGACGAGGTTGATGATCTCTTCAGGCGACCGGACGGGGGTTCTAGCTCGTTAAAATTGGCCCTTGCCGCTTCAACACTGTTGAACTTGATCAAATGCCCTTCCGTCAAGACAATGTATTCGGCGCGGGACTTCCATAGTCGAGCGTCGGTCTTGAGTGCGCCGTGTTTTAGAATCCTGATAGGATTAGGCGGTAGGTGAGGGCTAAGGTGAGTAGGCGTCTCCTCCGACATGTGGGAGCTCGCAGTCGAATCCTTGGATGCGCGACGGTTGAGGCGGTAGAAAATTGAGGAGGAATTTGAGCCGCCGGATCCGTTGTTCTTGTGAAGTACTCGACGGGTCTGCGTGCTGGAAGTGGTCGAGGACCTCGAAGACTCGGACAGGGCGCGAAGATCGGACGAGGAGGATCTGCTGGTGACCTTCCCGAAGGTCTTTGACAGGAAGCTGCGTCGCTTGCCACCCAACGACGGCGTTGATACGCTGCGCATCTCCGACTTGCTCGGGCTGTGCGAGTCTCCATGGTGTGTCGTCTGAATGATGGGCAGCTCTGACTGTCGGCTAGCGACAGAATCCATGTTGGACATATTTGACGTGCGGTAATCGAGGGTCCAAGCCCAGTCTATTACACCGTCGTCTAAAGGCTCGGCCTGGCCAGGCCTACGAGGCCGTCTAGGTCGAGAACACAATTATCGGGCCATGCAACGATGTCGGGTACGCAGATCGTCGGAGGTCAATTGGCGTGTTCGCGCGCTCGTACAAGTCGGGGCCAAGGGTGGGCGGTTGTGAAATGGCGATGTCTCCGACGACGAGACCACGAACGCAAAACGCTGGACAAGAGAGGGAGGAGGCAAGATCAAGTACGGTAAAAGAAGCCTAGACAGGAGAGGAGGGGGGCAGGAGAATAATGGGTAAAAAAGGAAGTGTGGATGGCGGAGGGGTGGTAATAAGGGTCCCTCAATGTCTATCTTATCCGTCAAGACTGTTGGCGCCTGACTGGATGGAGGAAAGCAAGAAACAGCCGTTTGTAGAGGGTCGGAGTGCAGCAGAGGTCCGACGAGGTAGCTAGCTTGCTTGGAAGACAATTGGGAGGGTAGCAGCGGAGGGGCGTCTGATGCGTAAATTCGGATGATTGGGTGGATGCGTGCAAACGTCAGTCTGTTCGAACTTCGAGCTGTGGGAGAGAATGAGACCGAGACTAGGCAAGACCTCGCTCGTGCTGCTGCGAGACGGAGTTGGCGAGAGACACGGGGAGTCGGGTTAGGTGACGGTGACAGTGACAACGAAATCAGATCAGATCAAGTGTCTCCGGGGAAGGCTTGTCCGGAAGGTTTATTTATGATCGCCAGTGGACACAGACTAGGACCACTGTAGGACCAGTCAAGAAGGTTAAGGGATAGGTAGGTAAGGTGAGTAAGAAAGGAGAGGCAAGGAGGAAGGTAAAGGTAGAGGTAAAGGCGGAAGTCGAAGGCAAGAGACGGGAGGCTCTGGGGCTGGAGTTGGGACAGCGAGATACGGGATCCAAGATGGTGTTCACGGCACAGAAAGTAGTAAAAGGGATAATACTACGAAGTAGGATAAGGTACGCCCAGCTTTTTCGAGGGGTTAAGTGGAGAAGGAAGCACACAGCGAGCTGCGAAAGCAGGGTGCAAGGTGCAGGGCCTGGCACGGCAGACATAGTGAGGTAGCAAGGGCACCTACTTCAGTACCTGAGGTGGGCTTGGAGAATGTGGCAGTGGATTCGGCGAGCATGGGGGAGGTATCGGTATCCGGACCAGGCTTGATGCAGCTATGATGTTATCGATGCACATCCTGTTTTTGTCCCGGAAGCGTCGCCCAATGAGACCTGCGCGGGTTGTTGTGGTCTACTTTGTGAGGTCACTGACTGACTGACTGACTGCTGGCGCTGCTTCTGGTGTGTTGGCTTTCTATGCTGACCGAGACCAGATCACACAACCTGGGAAGGGCAAGTTCCAGGTCACCAACAAGGGGATAGGAGGCCGCTAGCAGAAGCAGAAGCATCAGAGGATGTAGAAGAAGCTCTGAGCTGCCGTCTTGCAAACTAGAAATATCGAAACATGCACGAACATCCACTGTCGTCCACCATTATGCAGGTTCGAGGTTCTATGTAGGTGGATCATGGACCATGGTGCCATGGGCCTGCATTACGTATCCTCTATCCTCCTCGGGCTACCGCAATGCCGCCCTCGTTTCGAGTCGTTGACATTTTGTGATTCTCTGCATTTCTCTGCATGGCCAATAGGATTAGCCATGAACATGTGCGGGACGTGGCTCCCAAGTATTCCACTCATCTGCGGATGTCTGTACTTCTACGAGTAATACGCCGCTCGTCTCGCCGAACGATGCGCAGCCCGCGTTGCCCACGCTAGCATCTTCTAGCGGCGTCTCTTATTCCCACCCCAGCCGATTATTTCCACAGTCTTCCGCATCCACTGTGGAAGCAATTCCAAGCACCTGCCATGCCGGCGCCGCAGAATGCCGCGCCAGCGACGTGGGTTGTTGCTACGCTACAGGTCGCTGATATGCAAGACTCAGCTGCGTACGCACGAGCACGGCAGAGCCCTAGCCATGTAGCTTGGCACTGCCGTGTCCACGAACACCTCACTTACACAATTTCCAGCACAGCATTCATTGACACTCCACCGACGGTGGATACTGGATAGGCTACGGTTGATAGCGTCATTTTATCCGAGCAACCTGCCCATTTGGGCAGCAAAGGACTGCTTTGCTTTCCATTCTACCTAGCCAGAAAATCTTCCTGAGTCCTCTCGTCGTCCATGCCGCGTATCCTGTTACTGGGAACGTTGGTGCCATGGAATGGATTATGGCCCAGCCAGCTTCCTTATCATTCTGACTGGCTCCCTTGCTCCCATTGACCCTTGCTGCTGTTGCAGACATGCTCGTAGTGCCCACACTAGCATCAAGTCCTGCGCGTCTTTGGTCGCTCTTGGAAGACCGTTCGCCTTCGATGAATCGATTCTCTCGCATGACGATCACCGATTGATTTGATATTGATGGATTCCCCACCCAATTGCACCTTTTCATTATTATTTTTTCTTTCAACGTCATCATTTCTTTTCGAATCTGAGGCTCCTGAGTCCGTGGAGAAACTAAGAGCCCGGCCAAGTCCGAAAATAAGGGTCGTTTCAAGCCACTTCCAATAACTGGCGAAATGGGGGGCGCCCCCAGCCAACTTCGATTTCTCCCAGATCACTTTCGCCTCCAATCTCAAAGGCTCGCCGCTCCCTTTTATCTTCTACTTCTACTTCTGCTACTTCTGCTGTCTCCTTCCTTATCTCGGTCGCCTACTATTCCGGTGACGGGGTCTTCTGCGCCATTAATTGATCAATCTCAACAGTTTGGTGCTTCTCTTCATGAATAGCCGTGGCCTTCCACACTCGTGTCTCTATATATACTTTTCATCTGTTTATGGGCAGTGAGAGTTATGAAGCAGATGCTCACAAATCCCGTGCCAGCCCCAATTTAATACGGATACGAGAAATGGCTCTTGGGGCCCCGGGACCCTTCATTATTAGTCCACGGCTTTGTATACCGCCATGGCGTCCGGCCCCTTCAAATGCAAGAGAGTCGAAGGGTGAAGACTTTTCAAAGCTGCAACACGCCGCCAACCGCCGTCCCGAGAACGAGCACGGGAGACAAGGGCGTCGGCGCACGACAATAGTCGGCCGGAGGGTTCGGCGTGGCTGGCGGACGTCAACGTTAAATGTTATCTTGCCATGCGACCGGTGTCGGATAATGGGAAACCGGATGACAGCAGAGGGAAAGGGTGCAATAGCATGATCAGACCAATTTCACGCCCCTGGAAGGATATGATTGCGAGCCCCCAAATTTCCCAATTAGAAGGAAGGGGATGCTCAGCGGCAACGCTATCGTCTGAATGAACCAGCCTAAAAAATGTGAAACCAACCTGCAATGGCCGGAATTTGGGGAGCACGAGGACGGGAGATGGGACTCGGGGGCCCGGGGTGCTCTGCTTTTTGGTGTGGGAGGCGCAACTTGTCAAAATTGCGACTTGTCTCTGATCGTCGCCAGGTGCAGGGGACCAGGGAAAGAAAAAAGCCACTGCCGCATAACTGTGCCGCTGTGCGCCACTCGCTTACGAACTGCTCGGGTCTGCTGGAGCTCGCCTCGAAAAGTCGAACTGCATCCAACCCGCTGTTCACCTAGGCCAAGCGCAATCTAATCAAAGGATGCCCAGTGTTTCTGGAAAAGACCCGGACTTGTGCGTCGGTTGCCCCGGGCACGGCACGAGTTATCAACTGTTATCTATTTGGTTGCCATTCAGTCCGCCTTGTTCTCAGGATTCTCAGGGTCTTCTCTCCCGAAGATCAGGGTGACATGGGGGAAACAGAACCACTTTCGCACGACTCGACGACATGCTGATACAAACGCGGCACTACCGCGATGCTCTTCACATTGAAGTTCACAACCGAGAGCATCCGTACCAATTTGTGGAACACTAATATGTGGAATTTTTTAGAGCTAGAAGTATATATCCTTACTCCTAATAACCTAGCACCCTATTTTACTATATCCCCTAGTTTATAATCCGCTTCTTTAGCGCTTTAAGGAATTTAATATACTATTTATTATATAGTTAGTTAATTTTAATAATATTCTTAGATATTAAATATATTATATATTTAAACTCTGTTTTAATATTATTAATTAATTTAAAATACTCCTTTTTAAGGTATTTTTATTATTATATAAACTTAATTATTATAAGATAGAACTATCTCTAATTCTTAATTAAGGTAGTATTATTAAGAAAGTAGTTATTAAACTAGTAGTTCTTTTAATACTTAGAGTAATAAATTATAATAAAGGTATTAATAAGATATAAGTATTAAAGTATCTTAGTAGCTTAGTTTAGATTAATTAGAGATACTTATAGCTTTATTATTATACTTAAGTATTTTAAAGATTTATTTTATAACCTTAGATTACTTATAGAAGCTTATAATATCCTATAGCTTATTCTAAGTCTTTTAGTTTAAGGTTTTAATTAAAATTATTAAAGTAGTTAGTAACTATTACTAAGTTTTTATTTATTATTTAGTGTAGAAAAGGCCCCGTTTTTTTATAGATATAAAGGTTACTAAGTAAGAGAGCATCCGTACCGCCAGCACGTCTTTCTCTCCTTCTCTAATTACGCGCATGGATCCCCCGTATCCAGCCCGACGGGCGTGCCTGGGTCGAAATAGCGTCGAAAGCGGGGACATCCGGCAGCGCTCCTTCTCCCAGCCGGTCTCATATTCGACCACCGCTATCGGCCAAGACCCAGTTATCCCACGCAGCTCCACTCGTGGACTCGCCCGTACGACGAGATTGTCCTACCTCTGAACAAGTCTAACTCTGCTTTCGGTACACATGCAACAGTCAAGAAACGCATCTGAAGCAGATACGTCTCATCGCGATGCCATGCAGAATTACTGTTTTCTCGCCCGAACCCGTGCGACAAGGTGTTGGACCAAGGAGACTAAGCAGTGACTCCGGCCGAGTCACGCCCATCCGCACATTTTCCCCACTAACCAGCTGCCTAGGTAGAAACAGCATTCCTGCATGAAGCCTCGACCTTTTTGCGGCGTGCAACATTGAAGAATTCAGCTGCTTCCCGTGAGGAACAACATTCCGACGGTCGTGTCACTGCCGCGTCGCAAGCTGCGGTGATGTCATCGTTCGATGCTTGTGCTATGAGTCGATCGACGCCGTATGTTCACACAGGCGTGGCTTACACTGGAGTCTGGACTAATGGTGACAGCGAGTTACGGGCCCAATGGTGGCTTGATCAGACAGGATCTTAGTAGTGCCAAATACTCATAACTGCAGAATTTGGCTGTCCGTCTCGTTTGATTGACAACTCAACTCTGAAACTTTCTGATGACAGCCTCGCGGAACTCTGACGTCGTCGTCCCCGGCGTCATGTCATTCGCACCTAGTCGGCTGTTTGACAGGTCATTGACTTCATGATCAACTTCAACCCGAGTCTCTCTGCATCCTGCCTTTTGACTTGAGGCTCAATTCAAACGAGTCAATTGAGTGGCTACGGAGAAGAGCCGTTGGATCACTGAAGGGTTCTTCGCACATCACTGGGACAATCGTCCTCCTCACAATTCCTCCCAATGCGTCTTCGAGAGGCAAGGCTGCAGCAGCAACTGGCCATGATGTCAAGGTCTGATGAACCTCGGAGCTCTCGAATTGCAGTCGCATCTCACGTCGATACGAATACGGCCATGCAAGGTGGGCAGACAGCCCTGCGGTTCAGCCCCTTCGCCTTCGGCTCTGTTAGATGGCTCGATCTTCATGCTGATTGACAGATGTCACCCGATACTTAGGTAGTACAACCGGAGCTTCGGTTCGAGCTTTAGGCCCGTGGTTTTCGTACCACTGTGGCGTAGATCCCGTTGTGGCTGCAACCTGACCGAGCTGAACACCAGCCTCACAATGCACAGCCACGTTCCCTTCAGAAAGCATGGAAGCTCTCAGCCACCGCCGACGCTCGCAATGGCAGCTAGCAAACGCGTGACCGCTTGCTGTTCGGGAGCAGGCAGAAATCCGGCAACTCAACAGAAAAATTAGGAGGGGTCTGCGATCTTACGATATCCGGTTGCAAGCTTGCACTTAGTAGCTGCCTTCCGCTCCGTTGTCCCTTTCACTCAATTGACTGGAACAGCTCTACCCACAGCAGCTGTACACTCGGTCAGTGCACGCCCTCAATCGTCACAAGTCTGGGGAACACGTGGGACTGACTTTGCGTGGGTTTCCCCTTCTCCAGATACGAGCCCGAGCTAGCTTGCTAGCAGCGCCTGTTTTCTTCCCCCGTATAACTCCTGTAGAGAACCGCTCGCGCAACGCCGCCTCCACGATGGCCGACTCTTTGACCTCCCGCGCCTACATCGACGGCATCTACATCCCCGCTGGGCTTCTAATCCTCGGGGTATCGATTGTCAAAAGCGAATGGCTCGCCTACGCTATTCCTTTGACGCTAGCTCTCGCTGCCTACAAGTTCAATACTCTGCGTGAGCTCGGCCTCTCTCGGAGCTCTTCAGAATTGACAACTAACCCTACCCCGCGCACAGAGATTAAGAAGGTCCTCAAGCCGGACGTCTTCCAGGACTTTGAGCTCAAGGAGAAGACCATTCTCTCTCACAACACTGCCATGTAAGTCTCGCCGGTCACGCATCCAGCTCGAGTCTGTCTCTGACTGTTCCGAAGCTACCGCTTCGGCCTCCCTTCCGAGAAGCATGTCCTTGGCCTTCCCATCGGTCAGCACATCTCTATCGGCGCCAACTGCCCCCAGCCCGATGGCACAACCAAGGAGATCGTGCGGTCCTACACTCCCATCTCTGGCGACCACCAGCCCGGCTACTTCGACCTCTTGATAAAGTCCTACCCTACCGGCAACATCTCCAAGCACATGGCCTCTCTCAAGGTTGGCCAGACGATCAAGATCAAGGGTCCCAAGGGTGCTTTTGTCTACACTCCGAACATGGTCCGTCACTTTGGCATGATTGCTGGTGGAACTGGTATCACTCCCATGCTACAGATCATCCGGGCCGTCATTCGCGGTCGCGCCGCTGGCGACAAAACCCAGATCGACCTCATCTTCGCCAACGTCACGCCTCAGGACATTCTCCTCAAGGAGGACCTCGATGCCCTCGCTAAGGAGGACAGCGGCTTCAGCGTCCACTACGTCCTGGACAAGCCCCCTGAGAGCTGGACCGGCGGCGTTGGCTACGTCACCGCCGACATGATCACCGTACGTCGCCTCACACTCCTGTCGCACGCATCAAAGACTGACACCCTTTGTAGAAGCTTCTTCCCAAGGCCGCCGACGATGTCAAGATCCTGCTGTGCGGGCCCCCGCCCATGGTCAGCGGTCTCAAGAAGGCGACCGAGAGCCTCGGTTTCAAGAAGGCTCGTCCCGTCAGCAAGCTCGAGGACCAGGTCTTCGCTTTCTAAGTGAATGTGGCCATACTGTCGTAGAATCGTGCGAGGAATTGCAGCGTTGCATGATGAAAGGTCTTAAAGGAGGCATAACGAGTGGTTGAGCATATTAGATTGAACTGCTATGTCGTGTAGTACCGACCTAGGTTGACTGTTGTTAAAAAAGAGTGCCCCACCTTACATAAGACAGCGACCGAATCCCTGCAAGTTGACGTACCTGAGAAAGTTGAACTGGGTGCTCTTGCGATCGGCCTCCATTACCAACGCAAATCCCATCTTCTTTCTCAAATCGTTTGATAAATATCCGCCGCGAGCTGCCTGCACAATGTCCGACGGCTCCAAGGCGCCTAGGATCGCGATTAGTTTCGGCGGCTCCTCGTCGAAATCCAACAATAACAACCACCACAAGAAGTCCTCGCGTCCTGAACCGGCTTCATCATTAGGAAAGCGCCCGCGGCCGAATGCGCTGAGCCACGGCTTTGAATCCGACTCCGACGGCGAGCGCGATTATCGCGGGGGACACGAAAAGATTTCCGAATTTGGCGGCGAAAGCGAGAAGAAGGAAAGGAAGCCTTGCGAGCTGGTCATCAAGAGCCAAAGCAATCGCAACTGGAAAGACGAGCTGCGCTCGCGAAGGGGCGGGAAGAAACTGCTCCCTGCTGAGGCACAAGCGCAGCGCAATGGAGCGCAGCAGCCCGAGACAGAGCCGGCGGACGCAGACAAACAGATACAGTGGGGCTTGTCAGTCAAGAAGCGCAAAACCAGCGAAGAGGCGGACGTAGAATCACGACAACCTGAACAGGACGACCGACAGTCTGCGGAGGCTGAAGGGAAGACGCCCCCTCGCACGGCGGACGATGACGCTATGGATGCGTTACTGGGCAAAAAGCGACCCGAGGCGGATATTGTTATCTCTGCTACGGAAGAGGACGTATACCGCGCCGATATGAAGCACGTGGGCGAGGATTCGACGCTCGCGGACTACGAAGCGATCCCTGATGGCGAATTTGGTGCGGCTCTGCTACGCGGCATGGGCTGGGACGGCAAGATGCGCGGCCCGAACAAGAAGCGACCGACGGAAAGGCGCCAGAATCAGCTCGGACTAGGTGCGACGAAGCTTGAGGGCGCCGAGGATCTGGGGCAATGGAACAACGGCGGCAAGAAGAAGAGCAGCCGGCCGAGGTTGGATGAATACCGTCGTAATGAGGAGAAGAAGCGAGCTGAGCGGAGAGAGCGGAAGGGGGAGGGTCACAGAGATGAGAGGAACAGGGACCGGGAACGGGACCGTGAGAATAGGGATCGATACTCGTATCGGGATAGGGACAGGGAACGCGATAGGGACCCCGATCACTACAGCCACAGGCATCGCGATTCACGAAGATGACGATATGCTCGAGGGCAGTTTGCCTAGTTTATAGATCGCCTAATATATACCACAACTCGATGAGGCATTCTATTCTGATCAAGGCCATCTTCGTTGTACGCCTTCACGTATGACCTGCATATTACCTTTAGGCTCGTCAGAGATGAGATGAACTGCTCGACAGATCCTGATGACAGCTTCGTCACGGAATCGAGTTGTGCTTGTGTTCGCAAATTCTTCGGTTGTTCTCAGGTAAGATACGATCCGAGCGCTGCGGTTGATGACCGCGGAGGTCACCTCGAGATCCTTGGTCCCTGGGACGCACCCGTCCGCGCCCCACCAAAGCTGGACCCGCGCTGCTACGGCCGCCCAGAACAATTTGAGCTCTGTAGCTAAGGTCACAGCTCACTTTCCTCCAAGCTGCACATCGACAGGCAGCATACAACGACGCTTTCCAAACAGGGGCTGCTTCAGCTTCCTACAATCCAATGGCCATCGAGTGCCAGCCTTAATCTGCTTCCTTTCTATTTCCTTATTTTCTTCTTTCATATATATCGAGCCAAACAGTCTAGCCCATCCGACATCGTCCCACGATGCCACAGCAACAGAAAACCCCCCGATCGAAGGCCACACCGCCGCCGGCCGACTACAAAGCCATTGCCGAGCAATATGCGCGGGCGAAGCGACAGAAGGAGCTAGAGGAGGCCAGCCGGACACCCGAGGAGAAACAGGCTGAGAAAGAGAGAGTGGCCCTGCTGGAGAAGCAGCGGGAGGTCTTCGAGGCTCGGCGCAAGGATGCGTACGAGCGGAGGTGGTGGTGGACGGTCGGCTTCTGGACATGGATTCTGTTGTTGCATGCCGTCGGTCTCACCTTCTTCACAAGCGGCTTCCTCTTGACGAGGATGGTACTGGAAGAAAAGTCGAATTGCACCGCGCCACCGCTTGAGCTGTCGTCGAGCTGGAAGGGCCAGGGCACCGTGGATGGCGGCTGCTGGCACCCGAAGTCTTTCGACAAGACCGTTGTCGTTCTGATTGATGCTTTGCGATACGATTTCACGGTTCCTGTCGAGGACAATGCGCCATTCCACAATGCGTTCCCATTCTTGCATGAAACGACTGTCAAGTCCCCTGAGCATGCCTTCCTGCGCCCATTCATTGCCGATCCGCCAACGGCCACCCTTCAGCGATTGAAGGGCCTGACGACTGGCACACTTCCGACTTTCATTGATATCGGAAGCAGTTTTGGTGGCACCGCTATTGACGAGGACAACCTGCTCATGCAATTGAAGGATGCAGGAAAGAAGATTGTGCACCTGGGAGACGATACGTGGTTGTCTTTATTCCCTGGCTACTTCGAGGCCAACGTCAGCAAGGCCTACGATAGCTTCAATGTTTGGGACCTCCACACGGTCGACAACGGTGTCATTGATCACATCTTCCCTCTCCTCAAGAAGGAAGAGAAGGGAAAATGGGACTTGATAATTGGCCACCTACTCGGTGTCGACCATGCCGGCCACCGATACGGACCGAATCATGCGGCGATGACGGCTAAGCTCCAGCAAATGGACACTTTCATCCGCCAACTTGTTTCTGAGATTGATGACGACACTCTTCTCGTCGTCATGGGAGACCACGGCATGGACAGCAAGGGCGATCATGGTGGCGAGAGTGACGACGAAATCGAAGCAGCGCTTTGGATGTACTCCAAGCGTCCCTTCTTCGGTCGCACCAAGCCCGAGTATAAGACGCCTCCCAGCATGGCTAAGATCCGGCCTGTCAACCAAATCGATCTTGTTCCAACTCTAGCGCTGCTCATGGGCATTCCCATTCCATACAACAACCTAGGAGCGCCTATCGAGGAGGCTTTCGCTGGCAAGAAGGGCAACGCGTGGAACAACCTTGCAACTGTGTCGCGGATGACTTCCGCTGGTATTCAACGCTATCAAGACTCGTACTTTGCCGCGCGTGGCATCGACCAGTCCAAGAGCGCTACCGCTGGCCACGTTTCGCATCTGTGGAAGAAAGCCGAACGCTCGTGGCAATGGAAGCAATACCAGGAGACGTACGGTTTCTACAACATGTTCCAAGAAGAGACTCTGCGTGTCTGCAAGGACCTCTGGGCTCGCTTTGATGTGCCTAGAATGGTCACTGGTATTGTTTTGATGGCTGCGGCTGTAGTCACCCTTCTTGTGCATGCTTCTCGCGACGAGGAGGAAGACTTCGCGGTTCTGGACGACCTTGAGCTTGATCTGGCTGAGAAGAAGTTGGAACTTCAGGGCGTCAAGCCTGACTCTGCGCCTTTATACAAGACCGTCCACAAGAAGATGACGGTCGCTGCTATCCTCGGTGCGGTCCCTGGCGCTTTTGTTGGCACCCTCTATTCTTCTCTCACCACACCTGACAACCTCGTTTACGCCATTGCCAGTGCTGCTTTTACCAGTGCTGTTGGTGTCTTGTTTTCGTTGTCTGGTCTCGGCAAGACTATTCTCCGCCTTATGCCAAACAACATCTGGGGCTGGCTCGCCGTCATCTTCACTGTCAGCCAGTCGATTGGCTTCGCCTCGAACTCTTACACTATCTGGGAGGACTCGATCCTTCTATTCTTCATCACAACGTTTGGTGTGGTCAATGTTTTCGCCGCATTCTCTGTTCCCTCGATGAGAGAACGAACTCTCGCCATTTACCATTCCGTTCTCTTTGTTGTCCTTGGCAGAGTCGCGTCATTCTCGAAGCTCTGCCGCGAGGAGCAGATGCCATACTGCACATCAACCTACTACGCCTCTGCCACCTCTTCAACCTCCGCTACTTGGCAGCTCATCATTCCCTTCGCTGTTGCGCTCATCTTGCCCTCGATCATCAAGTCATTCCTCCTGCCCTCACGTTCTTGGGAAGGTCTCGCACCTGCGTGGGTTGGGTACGTCTACCGTATCGGCCTTTTCATGTCGGCCACCTACTGGGTTCTAGATGCTGCCGACAACGGCGAGTGGTTCCCTAGTCTTCCGGTCCAGAGTCTCAAGACTGCTGGAGTATATCTCGCCCAGGTCATTCTCGCCTTAGTTTTTGTCGCTGGAACCACTGCGTTCGTCTGGGCGCCACCTCTGGTCTCAATCCTGACGGCACCTGCCAAAAACGGCAACACTCAGATCACGGTTTTGGGTTATGGCAACGCCAATGGTGCTAGGTATCTTCTTTTGCCGATGAACATTGTGGGCGCCTGCATCCTTCTCTCGAAGCCTATGGGAGGTGGAGCTCTGGCCCTTCTGTTCTGGCAGATCATGTCATTGGCAGAGATTCTTGACCTCAACTCCCTGACAACGGAGGCAATCGGCCCAGTCATGTTGGGTGTCCTTGGCAATTTTGGCTACTTCAAGACGGGCCACCAAGCTGCTCTGAGCAGCATCCAGTGGGACAGCGCCTTCATTCCTCTCTTCTCGATCCGTTACCCATGGACTCCCATTGTCGTCGCCCTGAACACATTCGCGGGCCAGATTATTGCAGTTGTGGCTATTCCCCTCATCGTTGTCTGGAAGGTCGGTCCTAAGCGAAAAGGCGTCCTTGAGAGCGTCAGCCGAGCATTGAGTATCTTCATTGCCTACTTTGCTGTTGAGTCGCTCGCGACCATGGCGTGGGCTGGTTGGCTGAGAAGACACCTCATGCTATACCGAGTGTTCAGTCCCCGCTGGATGATGGCCTCAGCGGTGCTACTGATCGTGGATTTGGTTGCGCTCATTATTACTCTTATTGGGGTCAGATCAAACACTCTTGCGGTGAGCGAGGTTTTTGGATGGACTGACTAAACAACTGTTGGATCACGGTGGGGTTATGAACGGAATACTATTTGTATCATTATCATCGCATAGGCATAGACAAACAAGCCGAGAGGCAGCACGTCGCACAAGCATACATTCAGAACAAAGGATGAGGTCCGCTTTGGCGTCTTACTCTTATTGCTTTAGCTCCATCTCCCTGCCTCGGTTCCTTGCAACAAGACTTTGCGCCTCAACATACCAACGGCCAGGCCAGGGCCATGGCCCTTTGTGGCTGTTCCAAACAGACATGCATGCAGTAAGAAAGAATGGATGATGGGAATGGCAACTTGTTGAATATCCATAAAGCCAAAAACTGACTCAATTGCAGTTTTCAGTTGCCTTAAGGTGGCAGTATGGTTCTTGATGGAGCGAGATGGTAGCTTGAACAAGAGCTCCGGGTGCGTGCTACGTTGCTTATGTAAATCTGCTTCTGTGGGATACCTAGGTGGCTATCTCGATACATCGTGTCATTGCAAAAAGTGGCGGCGATCGAGGTACTCATGAAGCTACCCAAGGTATTGCACAAGCAAGCGCCCCCCAATCCAGCGGCCCAGGCCAGACGGGCCTTCCACAGTCCTCGGGAACCCAGAGAGCACAGGGCACGTCGTGATCTGACAATCTGTGTGTTTTTTCTGCCCTTGGCCAAAATCTCAGTTGCGCCAGCCCGGGGGGTCTAGTAAGGTGCCGTACCACCAAAAGGGTAAAGGGTAACGACATTTGCAAACGAAGCAAAAAAATAAAACCTCCACTCCCCTCTCACAGCAACTACTTCGCTCCGCTCTAGCCCCTCCGACGAGAGAGATTTCTAGCAGACACACTCACACACAAACACACACACACCAGAGAAAAGAAACCCACTCTCTGAGCCAGGTTTTATCCCAGGTTGTCTTGAACTGTGCACATTCATTTTTTCTCTTCCCTCCCATCCATCCATCCACGTCGCTCAGCTACGTTATCTCCGCACATTGCTACCGTCACGCGTCTCCATCTTCGCTCCAGACCGCCCCTCGCATCATCGTCGAAACCCTTTTTCCGGGCACCTCCTCTCCAACATCGTCTATTTTCGCTTCCGAGTCCGTTCTGAGCGTTCCCTTTACGACCTTCGCATCTCGAGGTACGGTAAACACCCACGTTCTCGCCATAATTCCTTCACCCAACACCACCACTACCACCTCGTCCCGAACCATCGTCATCTCCCCTCCTTCTCGTCCCATTGGCGCCGCTCGCCTTTCTGACATTCATCTCCGGCGAAAAGGTCTTGTTTTACCGATCATCCTTTTGCGAACAAACTACACGCAAGCAAGCGAATAGCCCCGCAGAATCTTCGAGCTTCGCATTCGCGCCTTCTATCCTCCCACCTTCCCCTACGCCGACCAACCCCGTCTTCTCCCGTACGATTGCGTCTCAGTTCAGATCATTATACATATATCAAGAGCAGCCATGGCAACCAACGGTAATTACACAAACCCGGACCAGTTCAAGGACGCTGTCGAACAATCATCTCCAGGCCCCACCGCTACGAACGATGTCGGCGCATCAGCTCCCAACAACAACAACCTGAGCAAGGATGAAGTTGGCTGGTACTTCGTCGAGCAGTACTACACTACCTTGAGCAAGAATCCGGATAAACTACACGTAGGACTTCGGTTTGCCCCGCCTGGACAGATACGCGATACTGACTTTTAGTCCAGCTGTTCTATGGGAAGCGTTCCCAATTCGTTTACGGAATGGAGGCTGAGGTGGCCAATGTTTCCGTTGGCAGACAAGTACGTCACTTCCCCCGCGCTCGCCACTTGACAGGCGGCTACTAACATCGAATTTCCCAAAGGCTATCCAGGAGAGAATCAAGTCTCTCGACTTCCAGAACAGCAAGGTCCGAATTACGAACGTCGACTCCCAGGCCTCCTTCGACAACATTGTCATCCAGGTCATCGGTGAGAGCTCCATCAAGTCGGCCGAGCCCAAGAAGTTCGTTCAGACCTTCGTCCTGGCCCCTCAACCTTCTGGCTACTTCGTCGTCAACGATATTCTGAGATACATCAACGATGAGGACGAGGAGGAGGCTGTCCCCGAGCCTGAGGCTCAGCCCGAGGAGCAGGCTGCGGCCGAGCAGGTTGTTGAGGCTGCCCAGCCTGAGGAGGAAGAGCCCGAGCCTGAGCAGGTTCCCGAGGAGAAGTCTACCCCTGTCGCTGACCCCAGCACGGTCGACAAGAGACTCGAGGAGGTCAGCACGGCCCCTCAGGAAGTCGCTTCTTCCAACGGTGACGCTGAGGTCGCTGCTCCCGAGCCCGTGAAGCCTGCGGAGCCCAAGGTCGAGGAGCCTGCCGTCGACGCTGAGGTCGCCGCGAAGGAGATTGCTGAGGAAGACATCAAGGAGGTCGAGAAGCCCGCTGAACCCTCTCCTACCCCTGCTGTTCCCACCAAGGCTCCCGTCGCCGAGCCCGAGAAGCCCACACCCGCTCCCGCTCCCGTTCCTAAAAAGCCCATGTCATGGGCCAGCCGCGCCGCCGCTGCCGTCGGACCTAAGCCTGTTGTTCCTCTTCCCAAGACCGCCACTCCTCCCGCTCCCGCCCAGGCTAAGGCCCCCGCCCCCGCTGCTGCTGCTGCTGCTGCTGCTGCTGCCACTCAGCCCGCCGCTGCCCCGGCCGCTAAGGAGCCCGAGGCGGCTGCTGACAAGGAGACTTCTCCTTCCACTGAGTGGCAGTCCGTCGGTGCTGATTCCAAGCGTCAAAACCGCCCGCAGTCTATCTCTCAGGCCCCCGTCGACAACGGCACGTTGGGTTACGTCAAGTACGTGACCGACAAGGTTAAGACGGAAGACCTCAAGGCCGCACTCAACGCCCACGGCGAGTTAACCTACTTCGATATCAACCGCCAGAAGGTACGTCCAGTATAGTGAAAGCAAGTGAACTTTTGCCTGACGATTATCCAGAACTGCGCTTTCGTCGAGTTCGCCAGCGCCGCAGGCTACCAGGCCGCCGTTGCTGCCAACCCTCATGTTGTCAACGGCGAGAACATTGTTGTCGAGCCCCGCCGCCCCAAGGCCAGTGCCTACGGCGGTTCCAACTACTCCAACACTGGTCGCGGCAACGCCGCCGGCCGTGGCCGCGGCGGTTTCGAGGGTAACCGCTCCGGTAGCCAGGGCAACGCCCGAGGCAACTTCTCCGGCGCTCAGGCTCGTGGTCGCGCCAGCGTCCGCGGTCGTGGCGCCTCCCAGGCTGCTGCTTAAATCGGCCTTACGGAAAGCTCGGTGGGCAGTGGAATGATAGCTCAAGCTCTTTCGATCGATCCGAATGGTGCTTGCGACCATTTACGACTGCCGCCACCGATAAACGCGATATATCAACGCATCACCTTCCTACATCCTATCCATCTTGTTGGTGATACCTCTTCCTCGAAAACCTACAATACAACGCTTTGCCTTAGAAACACCCTTAGCATCATCCTCACCAATACCACTAGCTCTCTGACGACAACGATACCGGCGCGGAGGAAGAGGAACAGTTACATCCCACCTTTTCTCTTTTACAAGGAGTTCACAAGGCAAGGGCGTAGATTTTTCACACCGTTCCCTGTACACGTTTTATTATCATTTTCATTTCTTATGTCTTGTTACGCCACATGCGTTTCTAGCATTTGCATCAGGCGCGCGCTAATGGCGTTTGTCCCTACTTCATGTGGGCTGTCAACGCGCTCAACCACTCTTCTCCATAACATCACCGCCACGCTCTTATGGGGGTTGTGGATGTGATGAAGGAGGACCTGTACATTTGGCGAAACGGAAAGCGGAAATTCCGGGAGAATGGGAAAGGGGAAAGGGGGAAAGCATGAACACAAAAAGTTTTCGGCGTCCCTTTTTTTTTTTTTTGGCTATGCCTTTTAGGGGGTGTGGTTATGGAATAGGAAAGGAAGGGGGACGGGGCGACGGCCAGGCACTGGGTGATGCTGCTGTTGTACCATACCAAGACCAGCCACGCAAACAACAACCGCAGAGGAGTCCGTTTCGACGGTCCCTTTAATGAGAACAAAAGAACAGACGACGATTAGTAATGCCCGGCCCGAGATTCCCCCTTACGAAACATTTGATATATGTAGTTTTGGACTGATATGGTGAGCGCCAAACTACTGTTGTTTTTTTCCTTGTTACTCCTGGATAGGACTTTGTCATCTTCCGTAACGCAAAACCATCGCCTAGACTATTGGACGCTGCCATGTCAATATGCCCCTTTTGGTCGACGCGGGGTGTCACGATGTTTTTGTATGTTGTGGGTGTTGTTATGCCTTGTCGCTGGCAACTCTTGCGAGCATACCTGATGCACGTGGGCAAAATAAATCTCAACAGACACCCGTGGCACTAAGGGAAGTCGTTGATCGTCCACGTATCAAGACTTGCTGAGGCGTCGTCGGCGAGTATCGAGTCAGCGCCAAGGGGGGGGGGGGGGGGGGTCGAGGTTTGCGCGAGCTGCAACACAGGATGGATGAACCTGATACACAAAATTCTTGGAGATATGATCGGCTTCTTGTTGTGGACGCAGGTTGCGTAGGTCGATTCCAACTTTCCGGCTCAAGAGCAACTCCGCGCATGTTGGCAGCATAGCAAGGAACCCGGGAGGGCAAAAAAACAAAGAAAAAGGGCCTTAGCCTCTCTGCCTGCGTCAACGTTTTGCAGAAATTCCATCCCGTTGCAAACACCCCCTTTTTTTCTTACAATATGGAGCGCCAGGTCATGTCAACACAGAGCAGAAATCCATCCCCTTTTGACTATTCCTTCAAGCCTCGTCGAAGCTTTTAATATATGTTTGGATGGGCCGTGGTGGTTAGTCGAGAACGCCGAGGGCGATCCTGGTCTTAGCTCCCAGATGGGGAAGCCAGGCCAACTTATGGGGAAGAGCTCCTTGTTATTATTGCTTCGAGGAACTTTTGGTGATTCGAAATTGCCAAAGAACCTTCTCCGTCGAGCGTCGTTAGGCACGGATGTGTCAACGAACCTTTGGCGATCGAGCAGACTGCCCCAGCTTCAAAGTCGAGGGCCCAGTTTGTCTACGGTGTGAAGGCACCGCAGAGGGAGAGAGAAAGAGCATCATGGTAATCTGTTCTGAACTGACAAACCCATGCTGGAACTTTTGACGAGAGAGAGAACCCACGCTCGATACTTGTCATTCGTGAGTTCCATACTTGTTACGACCTGCCTGCTTCTAACAGGTGAGTTGCGGCTCCATAACGAAAGTTCGCAATAGCTTGCCAGGAAAAACAGGACATGTGGTATCATCGTATGGCTCCCAATGATCGTGCCACGCCTGCATGCCAATATTCTCTTCCCACAAAGGAACTTACGGAATGTGATAATTTCGAAAGTTCGTCTGCGGTGGCCCTTTCTTTGGAATGGCTTCAGCTCAGCAACTCGCCAAGGCCGTCGAGCGTTCGCTCAGCGTAGGCCGTTGCTATGCGAGAAAGGACTCCACCAGCCGCATACAATTTCCTCCTCTGCAAATATGTTGTACGTAATAACGGCCTTCCACTCAGGTAATGGGCCGCGGGTTGCCAAAGAGCCCAACGAGGACCCGATGGAATTGAGATCAGAGAAGTCGAACGGTCGGTCAAGTGAAAGCGGGCAGCGACGCAACATGCACAGTACGAGAGCGGAGCCTCGTCTATTTCTACTCTAACCCTCAAGGTTGTTTGAGCGTTCCGAGGTGCAGCTGAGAAAGGAGCAATTGGAGGTTGTCGCACCTCGCAAGTCTTGGCTCTTGGGGTTTGGAGGTCTTGGCCGAGCCGACCGGGGAAAGGCTGGGAATTTTTTTGATCTACTCCATCCCAGGCCCCCGTCCCAATCCGCAACGTCAGACAACTCGGCAGAACTATGCTGTGGTCCGACAGCGTTAATGAAAGGGAAGAGTCCACTTGGGTGGATGGGGCACTTCGCCCAGCCGGTGAAGCTGTGTAAGTATCCGTAGAATGTTCCTCCTCTCGTTCTGTTGTCGGGGTGCTCGGCTCGGGTATTTCTTGCGAGACTTGTGGTGTGCCGAGTATGGTTTTCTTTTCTTTTGCACCCAAGTTTCCGCCCTGGCTACCTTCTTGATTGAGATGGCGGTCCCGTCGGAGCTACGCGGTTAGGTGGTACCTGGAGTCCTGGATCCTAATTGACAGCCATGCGAAAATGCCGTTCGTGCCGTGATCCCGCAGTTTTCTTTAGCGTAATCCGTGAAAGCAGAGGGAGGGTTGTATTATTTTCCGGCGCGTGTTGACCTATGAGCAGATCATTGACGTCCTTTACGGTTTGGTCCTTATTATGTAGAACTTAAGAGGTTGCAAAAGGTAAGGTTTGAGTGGACTGGGTGGGGAGCTGGCGGCGCGTGAGTGTGGTTGTACTTAGGAGGGTTTGTAATGCGGGAGCAGGGGTCGCGGGTGATTCGTGATCCCTGCTGCTTTTTTGACTTAAAGCGAATTAAAGCGCTAATTTTTTAAGCTAAAGTGATTAAATTTCGCTTAGCTCTTACTAAGGGCTCTAATTAGTTACATATACTAAGGCTATCCCTAACTAGGCAGGGACTTTACCTAACTAGGTAAAGCTTATACCTAACTAGGTAAGGCTTTTTAAATATAAACCCTTATTAATATATTAATTTAAATAATATTTCTAAATAAGTAAAAAGGCCTTATAGCTTAGTAATTAATATATTATATATCTTAATAGATTTTTAGCTATACTTAAGGTTTAATTCTTATTTACTATAGCTAAGTTATAGCTTTTTAATAATAAATCTATAAATATAAGAAAGAAGATTTAATTTTTAGAAAAAGTTCTTAAGTAAAGAGGTTATTACTAGCTAGAATAATAATTATTCTAGGGCCTTATGCTTAAATAGGTAAAGTATATTAATTAGGACCTACTTTTACTGCTTTTTTAAGCCTAATTAACGATCACGCTTTTTTGGCGAAAAGCTGATTGGGCGGGAACCCTGTGCGGAGAGCTCGGTATAATACACAAAAACTCGCGCTGACGGATGATTACATGACCGGCATAAACCGGGGGTGACGACGTTCAGGTGGCAGATAAGGAACTGCCGGTGAGAAAGTCTTGAACCGACCTGGTGGATGGGCTGATCAACCGTGTATGATGATTCTAGAAGACTGCCGGTTTCGGGTGGAAATTGCCAGTGCGGAATCCAGGTTGACCAGCATAGATTTTGCGACGAACGCCGTGGTCGTCATTATCAAGAGCTGGGTTATCCCGGAATGAGGGCAGGGGCCGCAGGGCGAACTTCCAGCAGCACCCAGCTGGCAGGGCGCCAGCGGCGGTGCGGGAATGGCGTTCACTCAAGCTTTCCAAGAAAGTTCCAAGAGATGGGGCGAAGCCGCTAGGAACACAAACGGGCAACCGGGTTTAGGGGCGCGCGTACTTGGTTCAGGAGCTAGTTGTCGTGAACCACGACCAAATCCGTACTCCACGGTCAAGTAGGTGACATTGGGCCCTGGGGCGAGCACTCGTCTGCTGGAGAACCCCGTTGTGATCGACGTCGTGGTTGAATTGAACTTTGGGTTCAATGGCCGGCTACCCAGCGCCGCGCCGGAGGGCATCCGAACGACGTTTTCTGGGGTAAGGTACTTGGGGGGCTTGAGGGTACTTGTCCAGGCAGGCAGGGCGCAATTGTTGGGGCAAGTCGTTGGCGATACACGGTCTCAAAGCTCTCGGATGTCGCGGAGACGGGTGCGAAAGCGTGAGATCACGAGGACGGGTTGTTTAAAGAAGCGGTGCAACGAGGCATTAAGTTTTGGACAGTTAACTCCAGTCGAAACGGGATAGGCGACACCTCTGCGAGGTGTCTGGCAAACGACGTCCGATCTATTTCGACCTGGTACTGTTTGGTTGACACTTGGCTTCGCAGTACCGTGATCGCTGGCTGACCGACTGCTCGTCGCAATTGGCTGACAAGGGGTCGTACCTTAATTAGGTAGCGCGGTGAGAAGAGGGCTAAGGGGTCTCCGCCTTCAAAAGGTCTTTTGGAAGTTTGCCAATTATCGGTGTCCAACAGGCACATAGCCCAGGACAGGCGCCCGAGCGACAGGGTAAGCGTCTGTGTTTGTTCGTACGAGGATGGCAGGTGGTTCGGGCGAGCCGCTGTTCGTAGCGTTTGGTGTTTCCAGTTTCGGGTATGCACCTCTGTTTCTGACGCTGATGATGAGAAGGGAGCAAGGCGCCCAGACCGGCAGGCAATCGACGATTTGTGCATCTGCGTTGGATTTTGTCCAGCCAGCCATAACCTTCAGTGTGTCTGTATATTGCGTCTGCGATGTGCGTGTCCTTCCCAGGGGAACGTGTTAGACACACGCCGTTCGTTGTCTCGTTTCAGCAAAGGAACTCCAGCCGCGAAGAGAGACGGGATCGCCATGCGCAGCGTGCTTGGCTGGTTCCCGTTGCTGTCACGTTGTAGCTCTCCCCCTCCACCAATGACTCACAGTACAGAGCCAAGAGATCTCCGAGGCAGCAAAAACGAAGATGCTGGTGACGGGCGGGGGGGGTTGGGTAGGACTACTAAATGGCCTACCTAAGATAAAGGCCATGCCACGCGTGAAAACGCTGGAAGTGTACACCTGCACAGGCATCTCAAAGGTTAGTGCTGTAGGGGACCTACTGTTATCGGGGTTATAGAAAACAGCACAGGTTGATAACTATGGTCCCCTTGATGCGCTAACCTTTGAGATGCCTGCGGAGGTGTACGGAAGGGCTGCTTGGACTAGGGGCGTATCGAGAATGAGAAAAAAGAAAATCTAGTGCGGAAGCATGGCGACATGGATTGCTCCTGGGAAATGCTCGACTGCGGATGAGTAGAAAAGGCCGGGGACAATAAATGAGGGATGATTTGATACAGGCACGGCGGCGGATATCTGACCTGTTTCGTCTTCGTGTCGGTCTCGGTCGGGTATTGCAACTACGGCATGCGCGGGAGGCAACTAAGCAAGTCCAGGTCGTGGTATATCACGTCGTGGTGGTTTCGCAATGCTGCGGTAGAAGCAATCTTTAAGGCGTTGGGTTTCGGCCGCTATGCCCCCTTATTGGTGTCCTGGGGAAAGCAGAAGTTCTCGTGGAGGTTCTTTTGGAAATGGAGGCTGCCCTATCCCTCGTGCATCGCTACCGCTGCTGCTGCCGCGTAGTGTATGGGTCGCCTCGAAGACTGAGCCTGGAGGCAGCGAACAACGAAAGCCTGTTCTCAACTTCCTCAACTAGGTACCTGGCCGTATGTCAGGGAGCAGTAGCAAGACCTGGCAGAAAGGTTAGAGTGTGTGGATAACAAGGAGAAAGGTCCGCTCACGGAGGCATCCTTTAAAGTGGCCTGATCCCGAGTTTTCTTACCCACAAGCATTGTCAAGGTTCCTGACGTTTTGTCTGAGGTTGCTATTAAATTGAATGACGCGTACAATGTGGTTGGTTTTGAGTTGAATTCCAATGCAATGTTGAGACTGGTAATGACCTAAGGTAACGTAGCCGAGTAAGAGTTGTGCAACTCAAAAAACCCTTAGAGCACCACCTGCTGTGCTTGGTCTGGCTTGAACAACGACAATGACTTTTGGTCGGGTCAAGTCAGGCACGGCCGGGGCCACATCGGCCTGGAACCCACCGCCTGCTTGTGCCGCAATGCCGTAATTGGTGCCATTGGGAGTAACCAGCTGACCTGACCTTCACGTTCAGGAAGGCAGGTGCCTTTCGTTCCCTCTGGCCCTGCCCTGGTCATCCAACATCCATCATCTATCAAGGCATGCCCGCGCGTGTTCGTTCTTCCTTCCCGTTATACTATGCCATCACACACCATGGATCTCAGCTGACAGTACCTTAGGGTAAGGTACCCTCAGGTACTTCTGCTTGTTATACCTACCTTAGGTAAGGTGCCTCAGATGACATTTAAAACCCAAAGGTGCTTTGAAGTGACGTGGATTTGAGAATACCTACAGTGGCCTACCTTCTGTTTGTGTCCGTCTACCTTACCTTAGGTAGTTAAGGTCCCTCCAACCGTAGGCTGCTTTTGTTTGAAACCAAGTGTGAATTGCTAGCAGGTAAAGTGCACGGAACTTGCAAAGGTACCTTACTTAGCATGCTATTCCCGCCATGTAGAAGCGAACAGCGCACAGTAGCATCACTAACACCATGGTGGTCGAGGATCCGTTAAAAACAAAAAGTACTATGAGCCCGCGCCACCCCGATCGCCGCAACTCTTTCACCTACCAAGTTGGGTTAGATACGACTGCAAAAGGCCTCGGCCCACCCGGCGCTGCTGTTTCTTCCAGGCCAGCCCCAGGACCTTTTTAAAACGGACGAGCCACTTAGAGGCCAGGAATTACTCGCGGGCCAGTGACCGCCGAGAGTTCGTCTTGACGATCATCGGTACCAACGTCGCCCTAAGGGTGTAATAGTTTACTAAAAATAATTAGGATTTAGGCTAAGTTATAGAGCTACTAGTTAGCTAAAAAAAAAAAAATTCTAATTCTTTTGAGGGACTATACCTTATTAGGCCTAAATTTTAGCTTATATAAGAGGTACCTATTCTAGCTAGATTTATATATTATCCCCCCCCCCCCTATTTAATAGGTATTTCCCTTAATAGGGGTTAATTTTAAGGGTATAAACTATAAAAAGGTAGCTTTCTTACTAATTAAGTATAGGAGCTAATTAGTAGCTAATTTAATAAATAATTAAAGAAGTCGCTACTAATATAAGCGCGCGCTACTATAATAGATTAATATACTAAAAGCGTTATTATTATAATAATAGTTAGTATTATTACTAAAGAGAATTTTTAAGCTAATAACGAGAGGGTTAATAGGTATACCTTTCCTAGGAAGTATACTTATAATATATAGCATAACTTCCTATAGGCTACTATAGCTATTATAAAGGACTTCCTTAATAATACTAATATTAAGTTTTAAGAGTTATTCTGCTTTATAAAAGTAGAGTTCTCTTTATTTATAAACTAGCTATATAAGAGGGACCTTATTATTAATACTAAGTTCTAAATTACTAAATAGAAGGTATTAATCTTCTTATATATTATTAAGTAGTTAGTAATATAATAGAATACTACCTCTTAATTTAAAATATCTTAAAATATAATATTAAAGACGTTTTAGATCGTATTAGAGGCTATATATATTATATATTAATACTTTATAAAGCTACTTAATCTATTATATATCTTAGAGGAGGTTAAATATTATAAGAATACCGAAGGTATATCTTAAAAGTTCTATAATAATCCTATAATGTTTATAAAAACCTTAATAAATAACTATAGTATATATAGTTATATACCTATATAATATCTCTTTAATAAGGCCTCTAGCCACTGCATAGTGATTTTACCTGCTCAAGTACAATAGACCTTCTAACTCCGCGCCTCCTGACAATATATAGCCTTCGGTTACGTGATCTTGCCGACTACCTTTCCTAACCATAGCCGCACTTATACGTGCCCTACTAGATAGCCTCACGATCTTTAACTTCATATCGATAATAACGTGGTTTTTTATTATTCAAACTACGAAACTATCGACTTTTCCTCTCGCGCACTACCCGCGCTGCTAATACCGCCTCTATTACCGCTTTATCCGCTAGTCCTCTTATTCGATCGGGTTAGCTAACGCCTTCGCAGCTATGCTATTATTAGTAACGCTCTCTCTATATTAAAGCAGTCGGCGTAAGCTGTACTTACTGACGTTCGCTACCTAGGCTGCCTCTGCCTTAGTAATACGGAGGACCTGCTCGAAGAAGGGCTACTCTATAGGGTGCGTAATAACCCGCTAAACTTCTACTACTAAGTCCGCTTACTTAGCTATAATATAATAGCGAGTATCCCCTCTAGGGGTATTAATAAGAGCCCTCTTAAGGGCTATATTAATAATATGCTCTCTATATATAACGGAGTAATTAAAGAAGGAGCGGGTTTTATTAATCATATTAATACTAAACTCTCTAGCGAGCTCTCGCGCGTTATTAGCGTTAAAGGGCGTGCCTCGCGCAGGCTTAGCGTTTTTATATATAGGGTCTAGTGCTAATATAGTTAAGGATTTATCGTGGGTTAGATAAGGAAGAGGGAGAGGTATAAGGCCCTGCTCGTAGTAGCAGAGCTTCTTATACTTCTAGCTATAAGAACCTCTTAGGAAAGACCTCTTTAGTTAAGGAGTTACCTCTTATATAGTAGCGTTCGC